>PVKN010001270.1:0-40404 GCA_004027915.1 Capromys pilorides | reverse complement strand
TGAGGTCAAAGATGCTGACAGCAAGCTGACCTGAGCCAGGGCAATCCTCGGAAGCTCAGTGAGCTTAAGTGATCTCATTGTTTTTGTCCCTCTGCATGAAGCCTTATGGCAATGATTTTCAACACAGACCCAAAACCTTGATAAGACAGAAGCAGGGCACCATGTTCACCTGGGAAGAATCCGTTTTTTTTTATCGGTCATTTAAAGACCACACCTCACAGGAAAGGAAATAAAAACATAAAATAAGTGAATGTAAGATGAAATGAATGTTAGCAAAGTCACTTCCCATGGATAGAAATGCTCCACACATTTTCATTTAATTTGAAAGATGGACTTTTACAAGTGCAAGAGAGGTGACCCAAGGAGAGATGCCTATCATTTCTCATTTCTTTGATGTATCAGTAAAAGAATCTTAGTTATTAGGCAAAGGTATGAGAAAACTATGAAACACTTTCTTCCTTAATGAGACTTTGAAAAGCAAAAGGAAATGTTCCCAAATATACCAAACATTTTACAGATAATTACAGATAACATTTCTCACTTTCTATAGTAGAAAATACTCTAGCCAACCTTTGGAAGCAACTGAACCATTCCCTAGGGGTGTCATACACATCTACCACATAAAGTGAACCTCAACTCTAAGATACAGATTCATCCAGATCTTTCCTTGACTTCTTTCTTTCGTTCTTTCTTTCTTTCTTTCTTTCTTTCTTTCTTTCTTTCTTTCTTTCTGTCTGTCTGTCTGTCTGTCTGTCTGTCTGTCTGTCTTTCTTTCTTTCTTTCTTTCTCTTCTAGTGCCATCTGGCATGGAGTATTGAACCCAGGGCCTTACCCATATCAAGCACAGACACATTCTACCACTGCAGTTACTTACCTCTATCTATCTTAATCTTCAAGAATATGGCAATGCCTTAGAATTCCACTTGATGATTATATTATTGTACCATCTCTCAATACAGAAGTGGTTTGGCAAGTTCTGTCCCTTCTGTTCAGGTGCAGTTTCATTGATTTTAAGATAGAAGTAGAAGTTGAGATTGTAGCTTAGTAGAGTAAGTGCTTAGGATGTACATTGCCCTGGGTTCAGTCTTTACCACCAGAATAAAAAGAGTTAACTAAATAAATGAACAATAAAGTGGGAAGAATAATACTATGTAGGATTTTTTAAAATGCAAAAGCATACACACAGAACACTGGACCATGCTGAGAACTTTTCAGTCCCTTCTATGGTCACCCGGGCCAGCAGGGAGTGGGGTATGTGTGTCCATCTGCCCTCTTAAGACAGTTTGGCAATGGGGCATTAGTAGTGGAGGTCTGCTGGTCTGAACTTTTTTCCATCTCACACCAATGTGGTTATTTGACTGACATTTTCTTTTTATGGACATACAACAACATCCTTTGTATTCAGCTTAGCCCTCAGAGATGCTTGACATCTTTCAGAAGACTTGAAAATGTCTGCTAGCTGAGGCATGCCAAGTCTAACAGAAGTGACTGGATCCTTCTGTTTTGCAAACTCTTCAGCTATAGAGAGACATTCAGTCACCAATTTGTCCTGGTTCAACAGAGTTGATGGCTAAAATGCAGAAGTTTCGGGAAATGTTGTGAAATAAAATCAATATTAAAACTTGATGTACAGAAGCTTACAACTGAGAGTTCACCCTCACACAAGGGGCACAGAGCACAACCACTGCATCCTGGTCATGCTGCATTTCACAGCTAGCTGATAGCCTCAGACTGCTCCTTTGCAGGGTGCTGGGGATCAATGCCCGGCCTTGTGGGCATGAGGCAGGTGCTCTGCCGCTGAGCTGTGCCTGTCTCTGACGCTGTTCTTGTGACTACGGTGAGTGTGCAGTACAGCAGGAGCACGGCAGAAACTTGGCAACCCTGCTGCCACTCTTGCCAGCTCCACTTTGCAGAGCCAACATGGTGGGGACAAATCTACCACAGCAGAAGCTGTCTCACCTCAGAAACACTGCAAACTGAGGCTGGACCCTGAGACTTGAGAAACAGATGAAGAAAATACTAGCAATGCCGACTCCATTCAAAGTGTATCAAAAGTGCATCGGATTGCAGGTATTACATTGTAAGCCTGAGGAAACCTGGAGAATCAACTACTTAAATTAAAAAACTGAGTCTCCAAGGAAGCGACTTATGTCATTGTTTTATAGAGCCTTATTCAGCATTGTGTGTGAAGATATATTCTGATATTCACACTGAAGTCATATTTTATTTCTTACAATCATATATTTACTATGAGCATCAGAATGTTCTCAAAGAGTAAACATCTATGAAAATAAAACACCTGTATTAAATTTACAAGGAGTTCTATATACTTTTGCACTGATTTGCATTCTTACATCAGTGAATTCAAAATTTATTATAGACACACACACACACACACACACACACACATATATATATATATATATATATATATATATATATATCAAATGTATCATTAAATATTTAGTGTTATATCACCAAAAACAAACAAACAAAACTAGTACTGTATATATTTACATGCATAATGCTTTTGCATCTCTTACTGTGGTTCCCAAACCATACATGTACGGATTTAATTTCAAAGTATGTTGTGTGAGGCACTCGGTGTTTCACTACAGAAAATAGTGTGGTGTTCGATATTTGACCACGTGCAGGTGAGGGGAATGAGATGCCAGGCTTGTGGGTTCTGGAGACACACTGCTGGGGTACATATCCCTCTTTGCCACTTGTGAGGTACTTAATTATTTAATGATTCCTGAAATAACCAAACAAAAATTGCTACTGTGTAAAAAGAAATTTGTTATTGCCGTCCCTACAAAAATTGGTATCAGCAAAGTGAAAATCCCCAGACACCTCACTGAAGTTTACTTCAAGAAGAAGAAGCTGAAGAAGCCCAGATACCAGGAGGGTGAGATTTTCCACACTGAGAAAGAGAGACACCAGATTTCAGAGCAGTGCAAGGTGGATCAGAAAGCAGTGGACTCACAGATTTTAGTAAAAATCAAAGCTGTTCCTCAGCTCTGGGGCTACCTGCAATCCGTTTTGCCCTGACAAATGGAGTTAATCCTCATAAATCAGTGTTCTAAATTTCTTACTAAGAATCTAATTAAATAATTGATACATTTAAATAAAATAAAATAAAATAAAGAAAAACAGCAGCAGACAAGGCTGAAATCGTCTACCTGTGCAACCTTAAAGCACTCACTGGAAATGAAATTCAGGGAGGAGACTGCTGAGATTCTTTCAGGCTGGAAAGTAGATGTGCAGGAGTTGTATCCGTGCACCGAAGAAAAGCAGAACTCAGATGGAATCCCCGGGTCCCGTACACAGAGCGCAGTGAACAGAGGCATCTCACAGCTCACGGCTCAGGCACACGCCTCCAGCTGGTGAAGCCCAGGACTGTTCTCTCAGAGTCTGTAGCTTCTTAGCAACCTCTTCTACATAAAACCAACTGCGCAGAAGCACGGTTTTCAAGTTGCTTGATTTTTTTAGCTTCCTCTTTTTGTGTTTATTTGGCATACAACATATTTAATATGACAATATATTAAATTTAAATACTTTAAATTCAAGAAAGTGAAAAATGGCTCCACACCCTTGAAAGCAGGTTGGCCCAAACCAGTGAGGTGAGGTGGAAACATGAATGTCAGAAGCCCAAATCCAGTCTACTATGGCGCATCGACCTCAATACCAAGGACTACAACAAGCTTACAGCTAGACATGGCGAACGCTCCAAGGACATCACTTGTCAACACTATTCATACAGAAAATACAGGCTGGGCGTGGGGGAGCACATCTGCAATCCCAGCACTAGGGAGACTGAGGCAAGGGTGTCCCTGTGAGTTCACTCCAAGCCTAAGCTGCATAGTGAGTTTAAGATCAGCCTGAAATGCTTAGCAAGACCCTGTATTAAAAAAAAAAAAAAAGCTACTCAATAAATAAACAGATAGACGAATAAATAAAAAAGAAAAGAAATACTGAATGAAACCTAGCTAAGGGGCTGGAGAGTTAGCTCAGTGGCAAAAGCGCCTGCCCAGCAAGTACCATGCTTGATCCTAAGAACCACTAAATAAATAAATAAATAAATAAATAAATAAATAAATAAATAAAATGAAACAAAATAAAATCTATCTAAATATATATCACTAGATTGGAGATTCTGATTCTGCATATTTAAAATATTTCTGTCATAATATCTTCTCTGTCATTCTGGAGCTTGACCAAGGTTTCGCACAAATATATTTTCGGCAAATGGTGATCTCTATGCATAAGTTCTCAATAAGCAGTGCTATTCCTGGGCTTTTTATTTTAGATGTTGAATGATATTATTTCTGAGTATACTAAGAGAATACATTTTCATTATAGGAAGCATGAAAGGCATTTACCATGGGTCAACTCTGTTTTCAATTCGTCCATCGTTTATAAAACCACAATGCACAGAAAGTCAGCAGTAACATGACCATCTCCACACGGTGAGGCTGAAATTTACATTCTGTGAACCTCGCTAAGCTGAGGATGCTCTGTAAACTAAAATTTGTCTGTAAAGACTTTTATAATTCACGAGAACACATGCACATGTCAAGATGTCAAGAGATGAAAGAATTACCTAATTTGAAAAGGGCAAATGGATGTCCCCTGGGGGGGATCACTAGGAAGGGCTGAGCAGGAGGAGAACAAACTCAGTGTAGGAAAGATGCATTCATCCTTCAGCGCCTGCCCCAGAGATCCCTGCCCCCAGCCCAGTGGCCACGCCTGAGGCCGTGGCTTCTGCCTTGTAGCAATGGAAAGCAGCACCCAAATCGATTCTGGTGCTGTCATCTGCACAGAACCTGGGGGTGGGGTTGCTTGTCTTATGTTGACACTTTCTTTTCCAGGGAGAAAAGAAAGTAAGAAAGACGAGAAAGAGAGAACTGGTCTAGAATAACAACAAAAACCATTGGCTGTCATTTGCATGAACTGGACTCTTAAAAGTTTGGTTCTCTTGACTTTATGACCTGGGGAAAGCCATATGCAGTCAGTAGAAACTGGACTGTGAGATCTCAACTTTGGTATTGTTCCCAGGCTACTGACAGGCTTATAAGAGACCTTGACAATCATGTGGTCATGGTCATGAAGGGAGGCAGACAGCACACCAACCGCAGTGGGCTGTGAGGCTGGACTAAGGGATTTGTTAGGTTTGGAGGACTTAATGCATTTTCAGTTTACAGTGTTTTTAACTTACGAGGGGCTTAGTGGCAGGAGCCTTCTGGCACACTGTCTCAGTGACTCTTTTCTCCTTACTGGGACAAATACCCGGCACTCAAAATGAAGGAAGGAAAGGTTTATTTAGCTCACAGTTACTGGAGGTTTCATCCACACTCAGCTGGCTCCAAGGCAGAGCAACCTGTCCTGGCAGGGTGGAAGGGGTGCAGGGCAAAGAGCAGAGAGTGAAGGGAGGAGTGGCAGCAGCTCAGACAGTGAGCTAGCCTCTCCCCCCCGCTCCTTACATTGAAATGCAAATTTCCTGTCCCAGGGCAGGTGCAGTGGTATCCACACCCACAATCATCAATCACAAACTCCAGAAGCCGCCCCATGACTGCATGAAGCTTTGGTGGGGGGGGGGGGGACATCTATACATAAACCATAACACACATCAAAGGCATCTGTACTTCAAAATCTTACATCTAACTTGCATCACCTCTAACATCCTTCTTGTTTTCCCTTTCCAAGGATCAGCCGACAACTGAGAGCAGGTATTTCAATGCACACTTGCTACTTAACAAATTACTTCACAGCGCCTTAAAACATGGTCCACAGACCTTCCTGTAAATGATAACAGAACATCTATGTTTTCAGCTTTGCACGCCATGTGGTCTCAGTCATAAATATCATAACACATGACACTTATCTCATATGTTAGGGAATTTATCTTCAGATAATGTTTGTTGAGGAGATCCCAGGTCAGAGAAGTTCATGATGCAATTCAGAGGAAAAGCAGTGACTGCAAAGAAAGGATTATTCATCAGTCAAACATCAGTTGAGTTTTACAATCTACTGGAATGCCAGAGTAGACAGATGCCTCTTCCTATCAGAGTTCACAGTACATTATGAGATAGATGGGACAAAATGAAAATAATTTGAGAAAGATTATAAATCCCAGGTTAGAAATAGGAATAAGCGAAGGATCATGGGAAAACCCTGGGATGGGTGTTAAGCCCAGGGATGCTGAGGGACCTTTCCGGAGATCACATGAGACAAAACCTTAATGAATGAGGGAAAATTGAGAGGATGGGAGGATGTGAGAGGGACAATAAGGAAATGTGAGGGGCACGGGATGTGCCATGACCGTAGCTGAGAAAACTATGGTTTGTAGAAGGAGAGCGGAAGAGAGGACCTGGGCTGAGTAATCCAGAAGCACATGGGTCACAGAGGCTCTCCGTGACAGGAGAAGACATCTAGCCTGCAGCAGGCATGGTGACGACTGCAGTGTAAGTCCAGCCCTCTGGGAGCCTGTGGCAGCAGTGTCACAAGTTTGATAACAGGCTGGGTAAATTAGAGCCTTAGCAATGCCCCATCTCAAAATTGAAAATAAAAACAGGCTGCAGATGTGTCTTGCTGCATTGGCACTGCATTCAATTCCCAGGAAAAAAGAAAAGGAAAAAGCAAATAAAAGAAAGGAAAGGGAAAGAGAAGAGAAGAGAAGAGAAGAGAAGAGAAGAGAAGAGAAGAGAAGAGAAGAGAAGAGAAGAGAAGGAAAAGAATGTCTAGTATATATCTAGTAGCCAAGTGATCTGATGCAAGATTTCTGAATAGTAAGAATTTAGCAACAGGGCTGGCCAGATAGCTCAGCGGATTGAAGTGCCTTCTTAGTATATGCAGGGATGGGGATTCGATCCCTGGTGTGCTGTGCCAGCCCCATCCCCAGGGCACTCTGAGATGGTGACTGAAACTGGGCACGGTGGTGTGTGCCTGTAATCTCAGTGCTTGGGAGGCTCAACGTAGGAGGGTCACTAGGAGTCTGATCTGTGTAGAGAGACCCTGTAGATCCTGTACTTCAATTGATAAAAAAAAAAAGAACTTAGGTACAATGGAGACTATAAATTAATTAAAGAAGAAATTAGAGGCAGTAGTATCCATTAAACTTTTACAATATTGCAAAGAAGAATGGATAACAACTTAAGGGGAAACTTCATAGTTTTCTGAGTATCCATGCTATTCAGAAACAAGTACTTTGCAAACTTAAGTTTAGAGCTAGAATGAGACAGAAGAGTCCTCAGAGAAATAACTAACACAAGGCGTGTTGACCTATGCAAGTCCTCTTGAATAAACTGTGTTCTAAATGAGTCTCAAGAATTCACTTGACCTTCAAAGGCTGAATGGTTTTCTACACTGGAGCATCTCTGTCATCAATCTTTTACTCAAACTTAATACGTTCTTGACCAATGAAAAGGCGTTCTGTCACTTTGCTTTACTATTTCACTCCAAGCAAGAATTCATACTGGTGAAGACTGAAACACGTTTTTAAATTATCCCTTCTTTCTAATTATATAAGTAATATGCACTCATTCTAGACAGATTTCCAATGAATGAAGATGACTCATTCAAAGAGGAAGTATGACAGAAAGAGTGGAACCTGTCCTGTCAGCCTCTCTCTTATTCTCCTTTTTCATTCCCCTCTTCCTTTCACTTTGCAAGTCAGTGAAGAATCCTTGTCCTACATTGGACACAGCAAAGATGATGACACACACAAAAATAATGTTGGGCTGGCCAAATAGCTCAGCAGATAAAAGCACCTGCAAGCAGGCACATGGGCAAGGGGTTCAATCCCCAGTCTGCCAGTGCCAGCCCCGCCCCTGGAGCATGCTGAGAAGGCAATTGAGACTGGGCCTGGTGGTGCATGCCTAATTCCAGCTCCAGGGAAGGCTCGTAGTGAGACTCTGAACACCCTGTAGACCCTTCCCTAAAAATAAAAAAATAAAATGTGAATTTTGCTTCCCACAAACTATAGTTAAATTTTCAGAGCAAAAGAAATTAAAGGACCCTAGAAGTCATAAATCAGGGCTTTGTGACCTGTACTCTAAAGCTTCTGAGCTACTGGGCTGTGTCTGTCATCTCCATGACCAAGACAAGTGCACACACATGCACATCCAGTGTACGTACACTCACACATATAGACATACACATGTACACACACTTAAATTCATGTCTATTTATCCACACATATGCTCACATGTATGCATATATAAGTATTTGTATATTGTAAATACTAAAACGTTTACATATCTCCCCACAGATGTTTGTGTACACCTCAATAAAACAGGTATGGATGCATACAGACGCAAGTGGGCACACGTAAGTGCTCAAGGCTTTCTCGCATTGCAGTCTCTGCTCACAGCACATCCTTGACCCTAGCTGTGTGCCTACTCGTGTTCATTGTGCTGATTTCCATTCATCTTCCAAGGCACGCTCAGACCCAATGCTGTCCAAGAGCTTCTTCTCTGGGCCAGTCTCTATAAATAACTACTTCCCCCAAATGCTTATTTTATTTACAATGATTTGTCTACTGATTTATTTCTTCCATTATATTATGAGTTCCTGAGGAACAGAGCTGTATTTTTATTATTAAATCTCCAAGAATGAATATAAAATCGCAAGCAAATGATAAATGCTTGGTGGATTGCTACTGAGCTGAGTGTGCAAAATAGAAATGGTGGTGGTCTTATTGACAATAGTGACTGTCCCCATGAGCACAGCCCAGGTTGGTGATCCCTTAGGAGGGCCACCCTAATGAGTGCTTCTTCATCTCCTAAGAGAGTAGCACTTCTGTGCAGTTACCTCCCTGCTGTTAACTATTAGTATCCACTGCTACTTTATAATGCTACTGAATTCAGTGTTATCCTCTCCTCTCATTGTGAACATCTTTTTGGACCGACTTTTCCCAGTGAATTATTCATAAAACATTTTATGTGAATGTAGGTTAATTGACCGCATCTGCAGAGGTCAACTCACCCAGAATCTCCCTCTAATCATGATCTCTCTGATGTGAGCCACTATTATTTAAGGGTAATGGCTTTTGCTGGTGTGGCCATGTACTGTTGCTTCATGGGTTCATCTGATTCTATAATCCACAACCTGGCTCTGTAATTTCCCTTAAGTCTTATCATTAAAGACCCCAGATAAACTCAGCATCTTTCAGTTCACATACCCAAGGAAAGCTGCCTTTGCTACATAATAATTGCATTATTCTTTACTTCTCTCACAACATCAACATTCTAAGACTTATCCCAGAATCTCAGCTTATTCCGATTCACACCTTTATATTTCTTCAATAATTGTCAAAGCTTGATGAGCTTTTAATATAACATTTGCTCCCAAATTAATCTGATGGTGTCAATCTTCTTGTCTCTGACTTAGACTTAGTCAGCAGAATCTGAACTCACTTCCCTCCTCGGTCTTTCTCCTCAAATCCTCTCTGCTGATTTTTGCCGCCAAAATGGGGATTCTCGACTGTGAATTAGACTACATCATTTCTTAAGGCATTGCTGCCCTCCCAAATCCCTCAGAATCCATTTGTTCAAGGTAAAAGAATTACAGCAGCAACACCCAAAATATTATTGCCAGAGGCTCTGTCAAAGTTGCATTTTGAAAAACTAACTCCCCAAGCCAGGCACAGGGACATCCCATAGCACCAGCCGGCTATCAGGAGGTTGGGGCGGGAGGGTGGTACTCGCTCCTGACTAAGGGAAGGGTTTTAGGTTCAGCCTGGGCAAGGGCATAGTGAGACTTTTTCTGAGAAAGATGAAGTTTTAAAAAAGCTAGCTATGGAGTTTAGTGGTTGATGAGGGCAGCAGCTACTTTCAAGCTTGGTTGAAGCATGAGGTTGGAGAGACAGATTTATTGGGGAAATGTCTGTGAAGAATATCATTGTTTCCTCTGATATTTACAAGAAAGAAAAGAAAGAAAGGTCTAGAAAAAATTTGACCCCAGCAATCCAGTGAGTTTGTCGTGAATATGGTTTATAAATTAAACCTCGTTCATTCAGAAGTAGTGCTAGTAAACTGTACATTAATACATTTTCATTTTTTGAGTGATTTGTTTAAACTAAATGTTGGCCTCATTACAAGCCAATAGGACAAAGGGACAAAATTAACCCATGAGGGAGGTGCAACATTTCCCACCACTTAGTACTCTTAGCTCAATGTACTTCCTACTACTAATTGCAAATGATTTTTCTGTAACTGTTAAAATTGGGAGAGTGCAGAAGAGAATGCTTGCGAGGCGATGGAAGGTAGTCATTATCTGTTTTCGCCGTAGCTCCAGCAGTACTTTCAGCCTCCGCACACCCCGGTCCGGCTATGCCATAGCTTCGGTGAGCAGGAAGTCCTAGGAGCCCTGCGCGCCACAGTCGCTTCCTGCGATTACCCAGCGCCCTCCACTGCGATGCTTTCTAAGCGCTCCAGAGAGCAGCTTAAGAGAATGCCACTCCGAAGGCAGAAAAACCCCACCAAAAATCACGAGCCACAATGGAACATCTGGAGCTGTGCATTGCAGATTAAAAATTAAAATTTAATATTTAAAGACTTTCTGAGGAGTGTTAAAGAGAGCTAAACTCCCTAATGAAACTCTTAATACCTATTTAATGCCTATTGAGGGAAAACTAACTATTAGCTCTACCTACAGCCATTCGAACCAACTGAATTGGCTTTAAGTGAAGACATCCACTTAGGAACTGCTCCTGTGTCCACAGGCGAGTGGGTCTTCTGGGCAGTGCAATGCTAAAGCCTGCAAACACAAGAGCTGGAATTATGGTTTGTATCTAGATGTTTCCCAGAGCCTCCCTAGGCCATAGGGTTTTGTGCAGGAGGCTGAATTTATTATTATTATTATTATTATTATTATTATTATTATTATTATTATTATTATTATTTCTTTTTTTTTGCCAGCTCGGCCTGCCCCAGAGATGGGACTGGCACAGCATGTGGTGCCAGGGATCTAACTATGGTCCCTGCGGTTGCCTAAGCTTGCCTAAGCAGGCATTTTAGATCACTGAGCCATCTCGTCAGCACCCCCCCCCCCCCTTTTAAGAAGGTTGAATTTAGAGTGTGCAATTGATTTGCAGCACAATGGTGGGATTAAAGGAGCTGGGATGAAGGGTGGGTGATTTCTGGATCAGTCCACAGTCTGGATTGGCACTGCCCTACTCCCAGTAGAGAGCACCGAATCCTAACCACTAGATCACCAGGGAATGTGATGCAGTGTAAGGGACAGAAAGCGTCTGTGTCTCTCCCTTGTTGCTTTCGTTATTTTCAATCACTATGAACTTTTGCCCTCTGCCATGTGCTACCCTGCCTTGGAGCCAATCAAATATGGATGGAAACTTTTCCAAACTGCGAGCTAAATAAATCTGCCCTTCTATAACTTTGGAGATCTGGCATTTTTTGTTTCAGCAATGAGTAAAGTAACACCGCTGGGTTGAAACATTTCTACAAGTTTCTAATTATAGTGATGTGAGACAGAAGCCTGAAGTCCCCAGGGAGCAAAGAGCAAGAACAGAGCCCTGGGAGACCTGCTGCCTCTTGTAAATTCAGGCAAGCAAGCTGGGGTACAAGGCCACAGGTAGCACCCTTAGCTGGAGCCTCTCTGTCCTTTCTTTGACCCTTCACCTGGGATGCTACCAGCTAGCACTGTGTGACCTTAGAGTTTGGTGAACGCCAGAAGAAAGACAAGGGAGACAGCAATTCCTATTCACAAAATTAGGTATGCCTGTTCCTTAGTCTGCTTTTAGCCCCCAATAAAGGTGAAAAGTTTAGGTGGCTCAGAGTTCCCTTTGACCAGGACTAAGCTCAATGAGACTTCTGAGGCTATGCTAGTCCAGTCTTCCCTTTGTTTTTTTCTGCTATGACTGATAACATACAACAATAAGCAATACTCTGGCATGTTTGAGAGATCTTAGCAGTAGTTCTACCTCTGCCCAACTCACTCCTGCGCTTGCCTTGCCTTGCCTTGTCTTACCTATTTCTTTTCCTTTTCTCTTCTCTGCCCTTGTGCTGTTGAGCTGTACCCTTGGTCTCTCATTTATCATTCAGCTAATGACTTGCACACCTAAAACATCATGACCCCAAACTGGGCCAATCCCTATGCCCCCAACTCAATATGTGGATCACAAATAAAACAGCAAAGTAAATAGTATTTCCTACCACTCCAGTGTACCTGCTCTAAGTATTACAGCTGTAAATAGCTGGCACCTACAGTTTTAGTTAATTTGAGTTTAAATTAATTAAAATTACAAAGGACTACAGGACTACATATTGTGCTGTTCATCTGCAGGCACTACATTCCCTTCAAATGTGCCTTAGCCACATGTGAGTGGAGGCTGCCATGGCAGCAGTGCCCCTGTAGAGCTCTACACTCACAGCAGTGAGTTTTATTGGACAGTGCTCCTTAGAAAACATATTTGAGATTTTTTAAAACTCACTCAAAATTCATATCCACTCCTCAGTAATTGGGAAATGACCTCCCATAACTTCTGTACAAATATTGCCTGCACAGCGCACAGCCTTGATCCTAGCTGCAGAGATGCAGCGTCACACTTACACACTGCTGGGGAGAAAGCACCCAAGTGCCTGCGCCCTTTGGTTATTTCTCAGAACTCCACGCTGCTTGGTTGAGCCTCAGCAGGGTTCTTTTCTAATTTTGGATTTCAAACTTCTATCATCAAGGGGCAGCTGGCATTGAACGACTGAGGAAGCTGCGCCCCCTTGCTTGGGCGAAGGGGCAGGGCGTAGGTGGGGCTGGGCGAGTTCTCCTCCTCCCCTTTCTGTCCTCCACTCTCCCTGCTGCAGCACTGACCCAAGTGGTCCCCTCCGGGAAATGGGCCACCTCTACTACGCTTCTGAATGCCATTATGCCACCAAGTGCTCTGCTTCCGGGGCTCGTAGTTCTCTAAATTCCCTCAGGCTGGTTGCGCTTCTTTCCTTCCATGGTTCACAGAGGTGCTGTGCTGTCCTTCAGATGCCTCTTGAGTTCACGTCCCCGTCCTGCCTGACTCCTCCTAAATACACCTTGCTTCTTAAAGAAAGGGATCTTCATACAGACGCTCCTCAATGTAAGACAGGGCTCCGCTGTGCCCAGCGTAACTTCAAAGCATCCTAAGTAGAAAACGCGCTTACACTCCAAAGTGACCAACCATCCACGCTGAGCAGCACAGCCCGGCAGAGGACGCAGTCGGTCACCTCGCAGGGCCCCAGGGAGCCGGAGCTGCTGCCTCTGCCCGGCACGGGGGGCGAGTTCGTGAAGTCAGGTCCTGCCAAAGAGGAAGAGACCCGGATGCGGAGGCTCTGGCTCCTCCTGCAAGACCAGCTCTCTCTCACCACTGTAAACTCAAAAGCCACGGCGATGTTGGGGATTGTCTGTGTTAATATGAAGGGGCCCGTCCTGTCCTCAGCTGGCAGCATTTACCTGAGTGCTTTGCACAGATCAAGACATTCATAGAGAAAATATGGAGCAGAACGCACTCCGACCCCTTTTGCCACGGTCTTTTGAAAGGTAGAAGAGCGCCGGGGCATTTCTATGGAAGGTAGCGTGGCGGTAGGGTTTTGTAGGCCAGGAGTCCAACTGCACAGCGCCTCCTAGTCTCTAGAAAACCATGTTGAGCTCTTCACGAAAGTGTGCAGGGAACTTCCATCTATGAAAAATTAACTCATGAATATGAAATGAAGTAAAGGGTTACAACAGCAAAAAATGAGAGCCCAGAATTATAGCCTGAGGCATCTAAAACTCATGTGGCTTAGCACTTCCGCCTTTGAGCTGAGAGGCTGTTCCCAGTTGCTCATGGGGCATGCAGTAATATACACTTGCGTGCGGGCACGCGTGCACGCGCGCATGCACACACACACACACACACATACTCAGGCTTATTTTAAGTGCTGGTTGTCTCTCGACTATTAAAAAGCATTAACCACATAGACACTTGCCAATGAAGACTGCCTAGATAATAAATTGTACTCATTTTAGAAACCTCAGTGGTAAGCAGTGCAATTTGCTCTACTAAAAATCTAGATTTTAGTGATTCAGGATTGAACGCCATAAAACTGCTTTTGTTGGCAGTAAAAATATTTTCAGTACCTTAAGCCATCACAAACACCAAATGTAACTATTTTTCTTTCAATGCAGAGATTCCGGGATGCTCGGCGGCCTCATAACCTACAAGGAGGAAATTTTACCAGCTGCCTTAGCCTTTGACACAAATATTTCTGTAGGTGATTGAGATGATGGATGTGGGTACTACGAAATCAAGTGTAAGCAGAAACGAGCCATTTTACAGTATTTATTCTGCACAACCTCCGGAATAGTGGAGAAGGCGAAAGCTGAGACAGGAAAATGGAAATAATATGTCTTCTTTAATTTATATGAGAAGCCAAAGAGAAACGAACCCCTGCACTCTGGCAGTTGGAATTAAAAGATGCGTCTGAGGGGGTTTTCCTCCAGGAGCACCTCAGCTCTCTGGCAATTTACATTTTAAAGATCAAGAGGCTGTGTACCTCCAATGTCACACAGACAGAAAAGCTCGAAGTAGAGTTCTGATTCTTATGGCTGACGTGGGAGGTGGAAGGGCCAAGGAAGAGCCGGACCTCGGCGGACGCAGCACGCATGCGCCGATCCCAGTGACGCGCAGATCCCAGTGACGCGCTGCCAGGGCTTCAGGGTCAGAAGTCACGGACCTGGGCCTCGGCTTCACGGCTCCCCAGCTCAGTCACCGTGGGCAAGGTGTTTGTTCTCTCAAATGTCAATTTCCCCGCTTATCGAACGTTTTCAATAGTAGCTCCCACCTTCTAGATTGGTCGTGCGACATTGCTGACATAATGCCTGTCAATTTGTTTGCACCTATGCTGCACTTGTGAGGAATTCACTCAGGGTTGCCTGTAGTTAGCAATGGATAGGTTTTTCCCGTGGGATCTGCATGCTTAGAACCACCCCACAAGGCGGTACTCCCCCACTTTACTCATAATGACCTTAAGTCTCGGTAACACCCAATGTCCCCCACGCATCAAAGTCTTACTGATGGAAAAGCCCATATATTAAGCCAGCACGGCCACTGGGTCTACTGACAGCAACAAATTTAAAGAACATGTTTCTGTTTGGTTGATGATTTCAGAAGCCTTAGTCAGCGATTGCGGGTTCCATTGCTGTGGGTCCGGGAAGAGGTAAAGAATCTACTGTCCGCCTTACAGCAGCCAGGAAAGGGGGGGGCGGGGGCTGAGATGGAGGTCCACTATAAGTCTGAGCTTCAGAGGGAGACCCTGTGCTAAATTAATTGATTAATTAATTAATTAAATGATTTTTAAAAATTGAAAAATTGTTAGGTCTGTCAGCGAATGCTCATTGTCTAACATTTTGCAAGACCGACTAGACTTCTTTTTCTCTCTGTAGTCAGGAAAGCGTGAAGATCTCAGGACCTATGTAACCCTTTGTGTAACCTGAGCAAACTCACAAATATCCCTTTGCTCCAGTGGCCAGTGGGGCAGGAGAGTAAGCAACGATGACTTTGGGGAGTAATTCCTTCCAGGGTTGCCTGTTTAAAAAGCCAGCTATGGCCCCCATGCAGTCTGAAGGGAAAACCTACCCAACAGTTGGTGGAGAATACACTTCTGCTGTGCTTGACTTAGGAAAACTCATCAGCAGTTCCGATTAACAGATACATTAGTCATTTTCACTTTCTGAAAAAGTTGATTTTACCTCAGTCAAGTTTGTTTTTTTAAGTTAAAACAAACATCTTAGCTGGGAATGAGGGCACTCACTTGGCAGTGAGACCACTGGGGACCCTGAGGCATAAGGATCACAAGTTCAAGCCGGGCATTCTAACTACACAGTAAGATCTTGTCTCAACACAAACAAAGAAACAACAACAAACACTGCAAAACCTGCAAACTGCACCACTGCTTCTGCAGAGGCAACAACAGGAGCATAGCCGGGTTGGGTAGATGAGAAAGCTTACAAGGACCATTGAGTCATTTGAAATTAACAAGTGCTTATAGAATGATTGAAACAGTTTCTTTTGCTAAGCACCTGAAATAACTGATATTCTATTTGCGCACGTTTCATGGCTTGCAGGTTAACTCAGTTGTTTAAGCACCTGCTCGGGCCAACCCAGTCAGGCACAGGGGACCGTGGTTTGATCCTCAACTCCACGTGCCTTACCAGACCCTCCATTAAGGCAACCTGAGCCAGTCTAAATAAATAAATAAATAAGTGTCCTCGATTATCTGGCATCCTTTTTAGCTGCTCACTAGAAGGCGCAGTCCATTCCAAACCCTGTCTAGGGGCTGGAGCTATTGTCCGGCCCCAGAGTCCTTGCCTGCTATATGTGAAGCTCTGGGTCCTGCCCTCAATACTCAGACTCGAAATCCCCACAATAATGGTAACAAAGCTCAACAGGGGTGACCAGGGTCTGCAGTCTGTTTATCGGGAGGTGGGATGGGAGGCATAGGTGAAGACTGGAGTTGGAGGGCAGCAGAGTGACACACACACACAAACAGACACACACACACACAACAAAACAAAACAAACTTAAAAGGAAAATTTAGCATATAAGAAAATCAGCATTTCTTGTGAAATTTCTTTTCTTTTCTCCTTTTGCATTTTAGGGAAGGGTCTACAGGGTGTTCAGGCTCTCACTTATAGGTTGGACTCATACTGATCTGCCTATTTACAGCCTCCCAAGAGCTGGGAAAATAGGCATGCACCACCACGCCCAGTCTCAATTGCCATCTCAGTGCACACCGGGCGTGGGGCAGGCATGGCAGTCGCAGGGTCTTGTGAAATTTCAGACAGAGAAACATGATAAATTTACTCCCCATTCAAAACAACAAAAATACAGGTAAAGCAACTGAATGCAAACACTTTAGAACTTCAGGGCTTAACCTAAAGCACAGAAGAAATGAAGATTGAGCCCTGAGGCTCTTCTCATTGGCCCTCCCATCCTGGGTGCACAGTCGCTTCACCGGAAACTGCAACCCAGAGATGGTGGCACAGGAAGATGGGCAGCCCTCTGGGCTTCCCCCGAGGACTGTGATCAAGGTCCAGTCAGAGCTTTGGGTAGATGCACATTTCCCTTAGCAAATCTCTGTCCTCACAGTGTCATGGCTCTGTAGCTTAGCTGCACTGCGAAGGTGGAAAGCCGACTCCTGGAGTTACATCTGGGTGACATAAGGTGACGATTTCAAGGGGGACAAACAAGGGCTTGGTGTGGAATTCAGGAGCAAATCCTGAGCAACCTGAGGGAAGCAGAAACCCTAACGAAGCATCTTAGGGTTCCCAGGGCTCTCCAACCCTCCTTCATGCACAGGCACACGCACATCCCGGAGAAGTGGAGAGAACTGTTCACTCCTGGTCCACCTCCAGGCTCTGCTCCGCACAAGGGTCTGTCTTGTAAAATACCTGAACTTCATGTGCACCTTTTCATTCTGACCCCCTTGGCATAATGTAGAAGATACAAAAACAGTACTTACAGAAATCTGAGCAGCCAGTGGCTCATCCCTAAATCCTACGAACCCAGGCATGACCTCTAGAGATGCTAGTTTACAAAGAGAAACAGAAATTAAAAAATGAAAACAAAAACTATCAGAGAGCTAGGAAGCTGCAAAGCGCTGGAACTGGAGAACATATGGAATTGGTCAGGGAGACTCAGTAAAGGCGTAAGTGGTGACAAGAAAAACGCCAACAGCAATATGCCTCACAGTGTGGGGAAATGTGATAAAATAGTAATCATAAACTCTCTAAAATGTCCAGCTTTCTACAGAAAATCACAAGCTAGCCAATGAGACAGGCATGTCTGTCACATATACAGGAGAAGAAAAATCAACCCTAGGAAACGTCCCAGAAAGGACTTAGCAAACCTGGAGCTTGAGGTCCCCTAGGGCCCTTAGCCAAGGCGACCCCTGTGGACGCTGGGTGTGGTGCAACAACGAGTCTGTCATCTGGACAGTGTTGCCGTGCCTGCTGAGCCTCAGACAACGTGCGCAGCACACAAACGTGGGTGAAGCTACTAATGCATTCCTGCCTTTCCTAGCTACCGTACTCTTAAAGGTGGTGAATTAGTAAAAGGAAAAAGAACGCATTAGTATGAAGAGCAAGTGATGCCGTGAAAGGGGAAAGCTGAGAAGCTGAGACCGTAGTTTGGCCTGGAGGCACCAGGAGAATCCCTGTTCCAGGAGGCGGGGCATCTGCGGGGTCATTGGGAACAGGGAGGGATCTGGCTGACCTCAGCTAAAGGAAAAATTTCAGCCCTACTTTTTTAAGAAACCTGAGTAGAAACAATGGATGTTTCTTCGCTGCTCCTTTGAAGGCCAGGCTGTCAGGTTCCCTCCTTCAGAGATCCAAAGCCAACTGAGGGAGACGTCAAGTTTGCTTAGTAGGCAGGTGAGTGGAGACAGGGATCACAAGTGGGTGGAGACAAGTGGGTGGAGACAAGTGGGCGGAGACAAGTGGGTAGAGACAGACAAGTGGGTGGAGACAGGGACCCAGCTCCGAGTCGGACTGTTGCCGAACCTTTCGAACAAAGGTCATCATGTAACCGAAGCACTTAGTAAAGAAATGCATTTAACTTTGAATACAAAAGAAACGGAAGTAAGAAATGGTGGCATTGTGCACAAAGCTAGGCTGTGAGAATCAGCTCTGTCACCCACCATGATTTTATTTTTATCTTTCATCAATTCTTCTAATGATGTAAAAAGAGCATCGCTTGCAAATAGCTATGTTCAGGGACAGACTTGCAACCTGGAGAAGAGAGGCGGATTTAGCTTAAAGTGTAGTATACAGCCCACTTCTAAGCCTCTGGAAATTCTGATTTGGCCTTGGCCTTTTTCATTATATTTGGTTTGGTCTGAGGGACCTTAACACTGCACAGCGGTCTAAATACCTGCATGGAAAACGCAAGGACCCAGGTGTGATCCCCAGCACCACATGCCCCTCCCCTAGGCACTCTGAGCCAAGAGTGGGTGTGACGGTGTATGCTTGTAATCCCAGCACAGGAGAGGCTGAGATAAGAGGATCCCTATGCATTGGAGCTGCAGAGAGGGACTTGTACTAAATAAACAACTAAAAAGCTTTTTAAAAGTTTTATTTTTATTTTTTTAAACTAAGTCGGTTGGCCTGGCCAAATAGCACAGAAGATTAAAGCACATGTAAGCAGGCTCAATGGCTGGGGTTCAATCCCCAGGCTTGTCTGCCGGCCACCTCTCCCGGGGCGCTCTGAGATGGACTGGGCGTGGTGGTGCGCACCTGTAATCCTAGCTCTTGGTAGGCTGTAAACAGACGGATCACTATGAGTCCGACCTAGTAGTGCAACCCTGAACACCCTGTAACCCCTCCCAAAAAATTACAGAAAAAAAGAACACACACAAAAACACTAAGCCAGTACTTGCTTAGATTCACACTGAGAACTGGCAAAAATGTTGCCTTCCACCCCTGGTCCACAAGTTGACCCCAGTGGCTTTCAAAAGTGAACACACACATAACTTACATCTGAGATTATTTATGTCCCCATGAGTGCAACTTGGTCTCCAGATTCTCATGAGCCCCGGTGCCCTTCTTGGCTATCTGACACTGTGAATAATACCTTCATGGGACAGAGTCCACAGTGTGCTGTTTTCTCAGCTTCTGTTCCCTTGTGTGGAAAATAGAGATGAAAGAGGACAGTGGGGCTGGGGAGATAGTGCAGAGGTCTAAGCGCATGCCTGACAAGTGCAAGGACTGGCGTTCAATCCCCAGTACCACATGTTGTGCTGGCTCCAGGTACCGAGCTGGCCAGTGAAACCAGGCCTGGTGGTGCAAGCTTGCAATCCAGGTGTTGGGGAGGCTACGACAGAAGTAACACTATGAGACCGAGCTGCATATGTAGAGGGTATATCAAACAAACAAACAAATAAATAAATGAATTTTTAAAAAATTTTAAAAAGAGGGCAGTGCCCAGTCTCTCACAGGGTTGCTGTGAGAATCACCATCTGTGACTGCTCTGTAAATGTTGAAGTACTTTACAATCAACAGATGGCATGGTAACAGAATTAGTGATTGCTTTCTGTCCCAATAGGCTTTGAGGTATTGTGGCCAGGAATCTATTACCAAACAGCAGGATCTCAGGGCCATAGACACTGCACTGCTGTCCGGAGCAGGAGCAGCTAGGACCAGGTGGCTGCTAGTTCATCTCTGGGAGGACCTTTCATCTACCAGATCTCTTTCTCTTGCTTGTCATCAAGATTCCCCTGAGATGGAACAGGGAGATAGTTCAGTGGAATAAGTGCTTGCCTGGCAAGTGCAAGGTACTCAGTTCAATCTCTGGTACAAAAAAAAAAAGGATTCCTCCCCATTGATGGCACACGTGTGTGCCTTCCCATGTCATGCCTGTCATGCGACTTTGCTTCTGGCTTTTTGTCCCTCCGATGGAAATGGGTATAGAGTTGACCCATCCTTCTTTCCTTTCCTGTCTGAACCAGGCTTGCAGCAGAAATGTTAGCATGCACTGCTGGTTACAAGTTTGGGGATGCAGTGGAAGGTGCTGATAGCTCACTTTGCTTAGTAAACATTTACTGAATACATCCGGCGTACTAAGCATTGTCCTGTGCTGTGAGGAGACTGAGAAGCCGCCAGCCAGTATTTTTCCTCTTTGAAGAAATTCATATTAAGGTAAAGGGATGGAGAAACAACACAGTACGGACTAACAGACAATATGTCTGGAGGAACTAGTGGCCTGTGTGTAGCAGGTAGCTCAGAGATGCCGAATGCCCAGCACCGGAGCTCGGGGCGGTCCCACCGAGCCCAGGCACACTCCCTTCACAGCCCTCCTGCTCTCATCGCAGAACTCAGGAGGAAATGGTGATCCCAGTGCTTCTACCTTCAAGCCAGGAGCCCCAGCTGAAGCCATCAGCTCCCACGACAGGACAGACCTTGGTCAAGCTGAATACTACATCCTCAACTGTGCTCCCAGACCCTCACATTTCAGAAGCATTTCCGTGTTCACAGAGGAAGGTCCTCCAAAAACATGCATTTCAAAAAATAAAGCAAAGAGAGCATCACCTACAATGATAAAACACTAACCAAAGGCTTATTACAATCCTACAAATGTTTGTTACAGAAAAATAGCTGAACCCCAATGTTTACCAACAGCAAGCTGCATGGTGTTGCCAGTTACCCTCTGCTTATCTTCTCCACAATAGCACTGAGAAGCAGCAGTCTCCCAAGGGCTGTGGCCTAATGGCCACTCAAGGAAGCAGAGAGACTGTGCAGCAGAATGCTTCCCCTCAGTAGAGAACCATCACTATCTGAGTTTTCTTAAAGCTCCTTGGAACACATTCTTCTCAAGCCGTCTCTGAGTTACCTGAGTCAGATCTTGTGTAAACAGCCCTCGCCTAGGGCATTTGTTGGCAACAGTCAGCTATAATTGTTCAGTTTTGCAGCTGCCCAACATAGCAGTGTCATTTGGGAGTAATAACAGGCTGACTGAAATAATTAATGGAGAAGCCGAGGGTGTCTTACGTAGCTCTGTAAAGCTTCAGCATGTATTTAGAAAACATAGTACATGCACATGGACAAGGTTGTACACATTTTTAGAGAAGAGGTGAAACTGTCTCCCTGCCCTCAAGGCTTTGCAGTTGCAGGCTGTGGAGATGAATGCTTCGGTGAGCTTGGCATACATGCAGATCCCTTCAGAGAAGCCTAGAATTTGGAAAGAGCCTACACTGATTATCAAGGAAATGGGCTTCAAGCCGCACGGCCTGAGCACTCAGCATTCACTCGTGGGAAGGAACATAGACAATTTGTAGCTTAGGAAAGTCACTAGGGAAATAAACATCCACAGTGGCAAACAGAACTTGGAGGAGAGGAATATGCGCTTCAGGTTGAACTCATGCTTTCTGCATTTACCAGTGGAAGTTAGTCCTTAATTAGCTGGTTCCAAGGCCAAATGGCAGTAGTTCAAGGAGGCATAAGACAGCAAAAGAAACAAGAAAAAAGGGGAGGAGCACCCCTCTTTCCACCCTCACATAGCATTTAGCTTGCCCACTGTGTGCTCACACCATGCAGGGCATGCGGGGCAGCCCGCACAACATCTCTGTGCCCCTCTTTCATGGCAGAGGCTGCTTCCAAGGGGAGGATCCTGGCCGCCTACCGAGTCACTCAGTTAAGCTTCTAAATTTCTCAGTTCTCAGGTTGACATGATGAATCAACTGCTACATCATCTTTGATAAACATGTTCAAAGGAATAAAGAAAAGTATATCAAAATAATTTTTAAAATATGACAATATCTTAACAAATAAAAAGGACAATGGAAAGCAACAAGTAGAAAACTATTGCTGAGCTTATAATATAAATATATATATTGTACTGAAACATGCAAAAGAAGGGGAAAGAAGTCAAAGAACATGGTAGGAAGCTTTTTGTACATTTTGGAAATCAAATTAGCATTAGTGCAAATTTCATTAATTTAAAATAAGGCACCAATATTAATTTAGGTCTGACTCACAAGGGAAAAGCCTCAAAGAATATAGTAGCAGAAGTAACAAAGTAGTTTAAAATACATACTAGAAAATACCTACTTCACCAAAAATAAAGCTGAGAGTCAAAACCTAAACGGGGAAAAATAAGACTGGAAAACAACATGAAAGATGAAAATCCTATTAATACTTATATTAAATGTAATTGGACTACACAATTATAGTCAAAGGTCCCATATCACAAGGTGAAGCAGATGAACATTGAAGTGATAGACAGTAAGACTCAAAGAATTTAATAACCTTCTGCAGACAATAAGTAGAATTAGGCAAAAGATTCGCCATAACAGGGGCCCCTGAAGAACCCCACACATTTTCTAGATCTATCAGACCCACGACATTGAGAGCATCTGCTGATGGCGTAGCCTGCAGCATGTGCACATGAAATACCCTCCATTAGGTATCCAGCGCTGTAATCCCAGCACTGGGGAGGCTGAGACAGGAGGATCACCATGAGTCTGAGCTTTATAGTGAGACCTTGTACCAAATAAATAAATAAAGATTTTTTTTAAAAAAAGATTGAACATTCTGATTGTTATAGTAACATAAAACTGTTATTAATATTAAGCTTTGTGCAACTATGTTCAATCAATTTAAAGCACTAGATAAACATTTAAGTAGATAAAGCAAAAGAGCGAGAGGAGACTGCGACTCCTAAGCTCAGGAACCACAGGGAATACGTCAGCTCTGGGTTTGGGCTGGGGGCAGCGGGCACAGAGGAGGAGCAGGAAAGGGAAGGACTGGCCACCCAGAGGAGAGGCTGCTGTGGTCTCAAATGTGCTCTGAAATTAGATTGTGGCAATGTCTGCAACTCCGTAAAAATATGACAGATCAGTGAATCATTTGTTTCGTATCATGTTTAATATATATTAATATAGTTGTAAAATCAGTACTTCCTTATGAAGTATTTTAGGACTTTGGAGTTGTTATGGTTTGTCAGAGGTGCCCCTGCCAAAGCCTAATGCAACCAGGGGCAGCTTCTGGAGTTTGCAATGGACTATTATGGATGTGGATGCACCTGCCCTGGGGCAAGGAATTTGCATTATGATGTGAGGTGAGGAGAGAGGAGGTTGGGAGAGAGAGCAGCTGGCCAGCTGCCAGAGCTGCTGCCACTCCCTCTGGCTCTCTTACGCTCTGCCATTGCCATGAGAAGCTGCCCTCTCCACACACAGCTCTGCCTTGGAGCCAGCTGAGTGTGGACTTACACGTCCAGTTACTGTGAGCTAAAGCTTGCCTTCCCTAATTGTGAGCGTTGGCTATTCCACCCAGCAAGCAGAGAAAAGTAACTGAGACAGGAGTATAACAAACTGGCTTGAAATCTCCACCTTTTATCTTTGCAGGGGTGGAGTCATAGAATTACTGATACTCTCTATGGCTCAAGGGTGCCTGTAAAAGCCAAACTCACTGCTAGTGCCTGTAGTAAGGAACCTGGTTTACTAGCACAGAGAGGTGCTCAGTAAGCAAGCACTGCTCTTATTATCATGGTAGGTGTCTTGTTACATATAGAAAGCAGATCCCACGAAATAAAGCTTATTGCGAATAACCAATAAGGTATACACCTTCACGCCTTAGGTCTCCTAGAAAGGTAAGCTTGCTAAAATATTTAGGAAATTAGTCTGAGAGCCAGGTAGAAAGATGTATAGCTCCCCAATAGTATCTTGGCACTGTTGATGGCAGCATTACCACTACCTATCGGTATTGAAGTTCTTAATTCAGTGTTGCTCATCTTAATCACCATCTCGTCATCATCACAACTGTAATGATCAAATGAAATCAATGAAGAAAGCATATTCTAAGCACATGTTAAATTTTTAAGGCTGTGTTAATTTTTTGAGTGGACGCCTTGCTTTAAGATTGTGTATTGTGAGGCTGGGGAGATAGCTAGCCAGCCTATGAGCCTAAAGACCCCAGTTCAATCCATTGTACCGCACACCATGCTAGCCACCCAAATTGGGCAAGGTAGTACACACCTGTAATCCCAGCACTGGGGAGGCTGAGACAGGAGGATCACCATGAGTCTGAGCCTTATAGTGAGACCCTGTATCAAATAAATAAAGATTTTTTTAAAAAAAAGATTGAACATTCTGATTGTTATACCAACATAAAACCACTATTAATATTAATAATAATCCCAATGCTTCTAATAATAGCAACTATTTAGAGTATTTCAGGTCAGGCTTACAAGTACTTTTAACGAAGTACCTAGCACGTCGATAAGTTGTTTCTCAGGGATGATTTTCTTTCATGCTCACAACAAATTCATGTTGCAAATGAAGGAACTGTGGTTCAGAGTGACCTTGGCACTGGTACATGGTCACTGAAATCTTAAGTACTATGTGCAGTTAGTGCTTCTTACATCCCTGGTTCTTGAGGGAAAAAAGTGTTGCATATCTAATAAACTTATATTTAAATAGAGATCCTTGTGAGAAATCCCAGAAGGGTGCTTTGTAGCTCTACTTAACCTATTATCACAAGGAGACAGAACCTCTCTAAATATTGCTAGATAGTGGATAATCATGCTGACAGATAATCATGCTGACAAGTACATGAATGATGAAAGAACAGCTAAAGTTAGAGGCAGGTGAGGGGAGGCACATAAGACTGGTTGTGCACAGGAGACAGGAGGCTCCTGGTGACACCCTGAGTGCCTCTGTGCCTCCAGACTCTGCTATAGGCATGAAAAAGAGAGTAGCACATTTACAGAAAAAAAGATGCAAAAAAGCAGAACCAAAGCCCGCGAGCACGCATAAGCTCTTAGGTAAGGAGGTTACCCATGAACATCAGGGCTAAAATCCCCGGAACAACAGAACATTATAAGAAGTGCTGTGGACAGAAAAGGTTTCAGTTTCAAACTAGGTTAACAGTGAAGGCCTTGCTAAGAAAGCTGTATATGAAGGGTTTCAAAAGTGGTGAAGGAGGAAGACAGAAAATTAAGACCAAGGGAGGCGGGCGTGGGAACAACACGTACACAGAATCAGAGTAAGGTTTTGGATCCGCCTCCAAAGTTACAAATAAGAAGACAGAGGTGGATTGGACTTCATCAAATTTAAATCACTTCAAAATTCAATATCAGAAAAGTGAAAAGATAACTACAGAACAGAAAAAAGAATATTTACAATCATTCATCAGATAAGAGGCAAGCATCTAGGATATAAAAGGAATGCTTAAAAAACACAACTAGAAGATAGCTTAGTTTTTTAAATAGCAAAAGACTTAGGCAGGCACTTCTTAAAGGAGAAGGCCAACATACAGGAAAATGATGTCACTTGGCATTGATTATTAGAGAACACAAAATCAAGATCACACTGCACCCATTAGGCCAGGCATAATCAAGACAAGGATGGAATATAAGCATCAGAAGAGGCGAAGAGAACAAGTGGGACAGGTGACATCTGAGAAGTCACGTGTTGTACTCAGAGTGGGAAGGACTGTGGAGACTGGACTCAGGGAAAACGCGTGCTGGCTTCCAAGAGCACACAACAGGTGGTGTGAACCTACTTTGGAGGCAACTTTAATCCTATAAAGGAGAAATTAGCTTTTCAGAACCTGGAGAATGCCAGGGCAGGGTGAGCCTAAATTCAAGGTCTGTTTTGAAGATGGGGATCATTATGAAAAGACACTGGAAGAAGAGTGAAATCCCAGGCTTGGCTGGCTAAACATCTGGAAGAATGCATCGTTATTAGCAAAGTCAGACATCATCCTAGAGATCTGGAGGAACATGATCAGCAACTGACTTTGCGGGCAACGGACAGCCAGCAGGACAGAGGCTATAGGAACCTTGCTGTAAACAACTGCAACAGCAGCAAAGCTCACTTGGACGAGTACATGAGAGAGGCTCAAGCAGCAGAGAAGGCCAGGGGAAGAGAGCTGAGCTGAGCCCAGTGTTCTCCCTGTTTTATGTGGAATAATTAAAGCAGCAGCCAGGTAGAAGGCCACAGTCAGCGAGGGAAGGAAAACCCATGAGGTTGCATCCTGGACACTGAGTAAAGCAAGTGTTTCTAAGGAAATGATTAATTACTTCAACTGTTGCTAAAGCTAAAAGTGATCTCTGAGGTTTACCATGGCATGTGGGCACCATGGAGCTCATTAACGATTTCACTCAAAAAATTTCAAGACAAAGTTGTGTGTTTGTATCCAAATGTATCAATTATTATCTCATAAATATGTCTCTGGCCCTTGAATATATAAGCATTGTTTCCATATAGGCTCTGATTGTGAAGCTGATGATGATTAAAACAATGGTGATATAAAGCAGGTTTTCAGAAGAAAGGCCAAAAGGCGGGGCCACAGCTGGACGCACAAGTGGCCTTTGATGAGTCACAGAACTGTGAGAAAAAGCGATGCTTCCAGCTACTTTGTGAGAAGAAAAGGAACCGGATGTGTGTGAGGGCCCAGCAGCCTGGGCAGGGGGAAGTGGCCCAGCATTCCTCACCGTTGGTCCCTCCAGAGGCAGAGTCCAGTCTTGCTGTTTCCGTCTCAGCTATCATTTGATTCATTTTGCTCTTAAAATGGCCTTCAACTTATTAACTTCTTTTTAATTTATACTACTTTATTAGTAGGAAGCAATTTGAAATCATGAGTTGGATATGCTCATGGCATATATATTTTGCTAGGTAAAATCAACGCATAAAGAATAATTTTTCCTGTGGTAAGATGGAACACATGGCCTTGTGTGGGTGAGGTGAGCATTATTCCCTGGTGCTATATCACCAGCACCAAGCAACTTCTTTAAAAAGTCCTCCCATGTATCAAATAAATCTTTCCTGTTTTGGACCTTGGAACCTGTTTTGGACCCTGAAACTCAACCCTGGAATGTTTGGGAGGGCCCAGAGGGGGAAATAAGACCGAACAAATCAGGATCAGACCAACCTGGGCCAAAGAAAGTGTTTGTTATTTTATTCATTTTTTATTTGTTTTTAATATTTTTAAAAAATCATTTATTTATTTATATATTTGGTACAAGGTCTTGCTGTGGCCCTCCTGTCTCAGTGACCCCAGCCCTGGGATAACAGTCATGCACTACCGCGCCCAGTGCCCAGTGTTTCCCTTCAGCTTGGCACACCCAGTGTTCCAGGACCAGCACCCATGCAGCATCGGGGGTCAAGCCTGGGTCCTTGCGCTTGGCAGACACTTAGACTGCTGAGCTATCTTCCCAGCTGAGAAAGTATTTATGACCATCACTATCCACTCCACTCTTTCTCCTGGCTAATTTCTTTCTAGCAATGATTCAACAGAAGCACAACTGTCTCTGTGGTGCCTACTGCATCTGGAATGAGTGTGAGGTGAAACCCTCATCCCAAACCCTTCTGTTCCTTGGTTAATATCTTCCAGCTCGACTGGCACCTCTATGTCGCTGGGTGGGAGCTCCAAAGTAAAGCTTCAAAGGGAAATTATTAGCACAGTGGCCCTTCTGGGGTACATGCCATGGACATTCCTCATGCAGAGGATTCTTCTGCATAAGTGCTTGGCAGAAGCAGGCCTGACTTGATGGGTGAGAAATCCTCATAGTCATAGAAATGGGCCTAGAGAGTCTTATAGGAAAGAGAGCTACAAAGCACAGAATTCTGTGATCCATCCCCATCAGCCACTTACACTTAACCTTTATAAAATTCACTCTCTATTGTAATGACCTTTCAAGTCCAGGATAAAAGAAAGGTTCACAGTTTATCAATTGATGAACCAGCTTCATCATACTTGTCTGTAGCAGAAATTTCTTGACAGCCACATATCCTTCGGGCCTCTTTCCCCAAGGACTGCCTGTGATCAGCAAAGCAAACCAGTCTCAGGACACTGCCCATAGCATCCCTAACTGGGAAAATGAGAAAGAAAAGAGCAAGAACAACGACCACTTTCTGTTTCGTGAGTACAGGTGTCATTGTTGCCATTAGATTTTCATTAAGTGATGCAGGTAAGAAAAAAAAAAAAAAACCTGGCGAGGGAGAATGATCACGGATATGGGTACTGGTTATGAAATGAAGCCACAGGGAGTGCTTTCCATGCACTATTACTGTTAATGTAGTGGAATTGCTCCATCCCTTAATTAGACTCATAATTCTTAACCTTTAGGTAAACTGTGTATTCAGGCACAGTGGAGGAGGAGAAATGAAAATAGCATTGCCCCAAGGTGAGAAAGAACACACCTGCCCCAGATGGGAGGTGCTGCGAGTGACCCAAGGAGCTGTTGCTCATCACGTCCTGTGGCACACTGTGGAGCAGGTGCTACCCAGAAGGCTTCCGTCGATGAGCACTGCTGCCCAGGGTGCATCTTTCAACCCTGAAGCGCATGCTGTCTCAAAGTCTCCAGGAGCTTGAGTTATCAAACCAGCCACTTAGAAAGCTGGGCCCCCAGCCACCACGTATACATTAAAGAATTCTCTGAAAGAGCATGGGATAGGAGCCTTCCATGCAGCAGGAGGTGGCGATGCTTTGGTGGTGTTAATCAATCAAGGTTCGATGTTCTTAGCAGACCCTACAGGGTTTATTTCAAATTGCCTGCAGCCCCAGGCCAACTTTCATTAATCCTTCTTTGGTTAGTCTTCCTTAGCTAGTAAGACCTCTAAGGCCTTTCACAATAGTTAAAGAACTTCTGTTAACTATCTAGTCATTCTTAAGGTTTTCCCTCACTTTCTATTAAAGGACCCATGCTACCAAAAACCACATATGGTTTTCGTGTTTTATTCAAAGTTTCACTTTTCAAGCTTTCTGACACCAATAATTAACTGAAGTTCAAAAATGTTAACTGGGATACTCCAGAAACAAAGAATTCACAAATTTTAATTTGTTCATGGTTCTGGGTAGCATAAAGCAATTTTGCGTCCTCCTGCCTGGCCCAGGCACTGTCTCTGCAGCATGCACGTCACCCTACATCCCCTAGTCACGTATCAGCATCTCCATGATTAATTGTTGCAGCATCGCTGTATCTTTCTAACTGTTTTGTTTTACTTTCAGTTGGTTGCTCATCTCTTACAGCACCTAATTTATAAATTAACACTTTTAACAGGTATGTTATAAATAGGAACACAGTGCTGCATTCTAGCTGGGGATTCCACCGTCCACTAGGGGGAGCTGGGAACATATTTCCCTCTGGATAAGGGTTGACTGCATATTAGTTTAACTTAATCTAACTTAATTGATTTATGCATGTTATTTATTTGCTTGTACTCATTTATTTTTACAGTACTGAGGACTGGATGGAGGTAGTAGCTCCCTTTAGGTTCTTTGCTGTAGTCCATATTCACCTTGAACATTTCTTTAGACATGTGAAAGATTCAGGCCTCCCTTGAGACACAGAGTACAGAGAAGCAGAAGTCTCTCTGTAAGCGGCTATGCAGCACCGGGGCAGAGTGAGTCAGTGGTATGTGCATGGCCTTGGCCCTGCAGCGTGATGCACTAGCTCTTGTGGGTGAGGACACCCAGCACGGGCTACCTGCTCAGACACCACAGCCAGCCAGAGCAGGGCAGCTGCCCAGGTGCGAGGGAGAGTGCCTTAACAATGCTTATTCCGTACAATTTTAAATGTTAATGCAGATATTCATGCATTCACGCATGGTCATAGGTAACCCGTCCATAAAGCATTATTCAGTGCAACGCTGCTGTGAATCAACACAATGTGTGACTGTGTCACAACATGTATGCCGAGAATGTCTTGTATGTACACACATCACAGTTTCGTGGCTAAGTGCAAAGAATAATTTAAGAAACATGTTTGCATTCTGAGAAAGCACGTAAAATAATAGTTTCCTAATATTAACTTTCCAGTTGATGTTGACATTAGCTTCAACTAGCACCGAAGTCTTAGCATTGCCTAAACAGTACAGCTCATTTTGACCTGAACCAAATATTTGATGTTAGCTAAAACCAAAATTTAGGCTATAAATATTCATGCTGACATGGGATCTACAAATAGAGTTACAGTTTTAAAAATAGTTCCACAGTATGTTAGAGGTCAGGTATATTGTTCTTTTTGTGTTCTCCGTACTAAAAGTGGTACAACTTTGGAGGTTATGGGAACAGCTCAGGGGTAAGGTGCAGGTCCAGCAGGTGCTAGATCCTGGCTTCCATCCCCAGCACCACAAAAATGATACCCTATAGTTAAGGATGGAAAGATAAACAAAGCAAGCATGACTTTTCGTTTCAATTGTTATTTATTTCCAGGTGTTTTCTACTTTCTTTTCCCTGTGTGTTTGTCCACTTGTCACTGGCTGATGGCTTGGGGCTCGTTTGTTAGTTCAGCCTCCTCGCCTTTCAGGGGATGGAGGGCTTTATGATTCCAGGCCTCTTGGAGTTGCAGCCGTTTCAGCCCACATCATCCTCTGTGATGAGCACAGCTGTCTGTCAGCCTCCTCTACAGCAGGATGAGGACTCTGACTCCCCTTGTCCGCCAGGACACTAGCAGCACCTTAGCAGGAATCCCCCATACTTCTCTGCATCCTGGAGACGGCAACTATGACCCAGAGCCCAGCCCATCCATGATCCACTGCCAGCCTACTTGAGAAGTGAAACCGTGTCATTTTAAGCCAGTGAGATACTCCACATTTTTATTTTATTGCTGGTATTGTAGCATAATTCAGCCTGCTAATCTTCTATAGCAGAGCCAAATATTCCTTTCTAATTTGTTTTCATCATACTCTCACACCATTTTTTCACAGAAAAAAAAAATGAAACCATTTTTCTGAACACTTTATGCCAATTACCAAGCGTGGAGTGAAAGACCTTGAGCAATGACTCCGTCCAGTGTGGCGTGGTGGCGCACGCCTGTACTCCCGGCGCGCTGGGAATGTCAGCCAAAGCAAAATTGAAAGCAAAAACAGAGCTGAGAAAGTCACTCAGTCTGAAAGCCCTTGTTTCAGTCCCCAGTACTGAAAAACAGTCTCACCTGGACAACAAATTTTTACTTAAATTTTGTCTGCAAGAAAATCCCTACCCTTTGAGCCTTCAGACAATTACCAACACAAAGCTGCTACTGGGTCCCGTCCCATCTGCCTTTACGTGGTAGCCCATGCTGCGGTGCTGTCCCTTGGATCAGTGTCTTGTTTTGCACATGGTAACTTTAGGGCCTTAGGAAAATTGTGTGGAATTATTTGCCTAAGATCATGCTAAGAATCGGTTCAACTTTACTCAAGAGGAAATTGATGGAGTAAAAGATCCTAATTCAGAAACAGTTCCCCAGACTGCTCTCCTTCCCTCCCTCCTGGCCTTGCTCTCCTTCCTTTGCCCCTTTGCCTTCTCCTCCTCCTTGCTCTTTTTCCTCCCTTCTCCCCTCTTGCCTTTCTTTCTCTCTCCCCCCTCACATGTCACACACCCTCCCTCCCGCCAGTGGCTTCTGCACTGCTACACTATTCCGACTTCCTTTCCGTTCTAAATTCCAATCCAAAATTTCTGCTGAATACACAGATAGACTGCCGCACCGTCAGCAACTTTTTGGTGATGTCCTCCCTATCTGACTTCTTTCCTCTCCGTGACGTTTTCTCAGAAAGATTATTTTTCTACTTTGGGGGCATCTTAGGAGATGATGACTTGGCTCTCAAGCCAGTTACAACATTTCCATATCACATGGTGCAATGTACTGCCGGCTTCACTCCGTTCATTAGGACATCGTGAACACTGTCACCTTGGTACTCTGGGGTTAGACGATTGGATATTATTTTCTCCTCATCAGGAACCTGGATTTAATTTCAGTTTCTGATAGAGTCATGTGGCTCTTTTTAAGCTATTTGAACCTCTGAGTGTAACTGAGATGGTTGTATAATTTGTCTGTACAGCGAACCCAAAATACCTCTCATAAAGCCCAACACATGTGGCTATAGATTTAAAAGCTTAGCTAACGCGAACCATTTCCCTCTCCCTCTGCCATTATTTTAAGTGCCTCCTACATACAGATTATTTAAGAACCTGAAGAAGAATAAAAATTGACTCTGTGTAAAATGCATATATATGTGTACATAGGAGTATGCAAGGTCTTATTTCATGTACAAATGACACATGTAGCCAGGTACATAAACCATATACAAATGTGTTCTGTTCAGCAAAACCTTTCACAGAAACATTACACAGCACAAACTCACTTGGTGATCAAGGGTCTGAGCCTAACCCTGCCTTTTCCCCTCTTCTCTTGCTAGACATCTATGATTTTGAAGTTGGAGCTACCTCGACTCAAGTCCTGCCTATGAGGTCCTTGCCTCCTTGTCTTTACCTGTATATTTCCATCTCCTCCTCTATAGAACTGGATGAGCAACAGCTCCCTTAGTGGTTGCTACAAAAATACACCAGGTACACACCTACACTTGTGCACGCATACACACACGCGCGTGCTGCATGACTTACACCTGTCCTTCTGCAGCGCGTGCCTGGTGCCAGTGAGCCCCTGCAGCTGCCAGCACTGGTACTGTAATGACATCAATGCAGAGGGAACAGGATGCCTGGCTTCTCTTGTGGGCTTGTTCTGCACAGTTGGCCGCAGGGCCAGGAGACCCCTGTGGTTGGATTCTGACTCTTTCGAGTGCTACTATCCAGTATTTGAATCCCACGCCATCCCTGAAACCGTGCAGAACCCCTAGACTGGCTGTGTGACTGCTGCTCAGAGCCTGGCCTCTCTGAGCCCGTGAGCGGCTCCAAGGCACAGGCCTGGGCGCACTCCCCAGAATACTTCAGCCATCACCTGTCCTCTGTGTGTAGCATCTGCAACTTTCCTCTACCTTGTCCTCCTCCTCCTTCTGCCCAAAGTGGCACTGGATGGGGAGACTGGCAGGGACTCAGCCTTTCTACTCTGTTGTCTGAGAATCCTTTCTCTTCTGACCTCTGACCTCAAGCTTTGACACAGCCTGTTGACCTCACTGCCCTTTCTCCCAAATATCACAAAATCAGCACTCTTTGCACAAAAATATTCTGTGAATTAAATCCTCCACTATCTTCATAAGTCTTATCTTTCTTCCTTCCTTCCTTTTTTTTTTTTTATTTATGCATTTGATACAGGGTCTTACCACACAGCTCAGACCTATAGTGATCCTCCTGCTCTTAGCCTCCCCGGCACTGGGATTACAGGCATGCGCCACAACACCCAGACTCAGGCACTGGCTCAGGGGGCGCCAGGGGCTGGGCTAGCATGGCAGGCTAGACTGGTGATCAGAACCTGGTCCCTGTGCTTGCCAAAGCAGGTGTGTAGAGTCTCATCTTTCTGGCAAGGCTTCTTTGCACAGTGTCCAGGTCTGTGGTAACCACCAGCCTCAAGGCCATACTCAGGCCCTGAAACACAGCCACTAGGAATTACGCCACACTTGAAATGCAAAATTTATAGATTTCAACATTACACATGAAATCCAAAAGCAGTTCACTTGATTTTTTTTTATTTGTTTGTTTACTAATTACAAGTGTAAGGAATACTACTTTGGATCTATTCATATAAATTAAATGTGATGGAAATTCATTTTACATGTTTAGTTGCATGTTCATATTTAGTTACTGGAAATGTTTCGATGGCCTCCGTGGCCTCACTGTATCTCTATTATTTTAGAATCTACCTCTTCATGGAGCGCACTCACCAGGCAGCACCTGTGCCCCTAGTGGCTGCTTTCCTGCATACCTCCCAACAGCCAAGTTTCTCTATTTTCTGAGGGAGAAGCCTCCCTTTCCTCTTCCTCCTCTAACCCAGAGCGAGCCTCACCCACAGTGGGTCTGGTAAGGAGTGAGCTTCTCCGAGGCGCACCTCTGGGACCGACTCCCCTACAGCAACTCCTGCATCAGAGTCCTTGCAGCTGTCTGACCCAAACACCTTGCACTGTTCCCACAAGGGCACGCGCGTCCGAGGCAGCACCCGCTCCTGATCCGCTTCCTCTAACCATGTGCGCCCAGCCTTGAGTGCCCTCAGGCGAGTTCACACGGTCACCTCTCCGCAGTGAAGGGTGGACATGAAAAGCAGAGTCCCAGGTCAGACGCCTGACAACATTCATCCAGCAAATAAGAGGAACAATGGGTCGCTTCAGTTATTTTTCGGCTTCAAGGCCTAAATTATTTCCACTGAATCATTCAGAAATCAAGGTTTACCCCTCTCAGAATGGAGCAAGCCTGTTTGTATTTTTCACCACATCCTACACACACACACACACACACACACACGCACGCACGCACGCACGCACGCATGCGCGGGTATGGAGGGATAAGCATGCCACAGTGCAATACCCAGAGAGCTTTCTCTGCTCAGGAAACAGGGAGAGAGCAACAAAAGTGTTTTGAAAGCCACCTCTATCGTTTCAAATCAAAGCATGCTAGCTGAAAATTTAAGTCACAAAAAATGTAGCATGGTTTGTTTTAATCCTTCCAGGGATGCAGGTGTATAAGAGTTATTTCTTCCACATTCGTTCTCAGGGAACACTGAGTTCTAGGTGCTGCGAGCACCCTCCTGAAAATGATACGGTCAGTAGCAATCACCAGGTGCTTGGTGCAGAGCGAATGGCACAGGTTGGGCTCGGCTCCATGCCAGCCCTCCACTACCTGCCCTTATGGCTGCTGCCCATGGTGAGCACAGCACTGAGCAGAACTCCAGTGCTAGGCTTTGTGGCTAGATGTTCCCCAAAGCCTCATGCGATCACGGAGTTTTTAGAGAAGTGGTTGGATTTAGGGTGTGCAATTAATTCTCAGTGCAGTGCTGGGGCTGAGGGTGGGGGACTGCTGGATCACCTATTTACTGGATAGGTAATGCCCTATTTACAATAGACTGGATACAGTACAAGGCACAGAAAGAGGCTTGTCTCACTCTTTCTTATTGCTTTTTCTGTCTCTTGAACTATTGTCCCATTGCCACATGCCACACTACCTTGGAGCCAAGTAAAATTTCTGCAAACTGTGAGTTAAATAAATCTTTCCCTCTTTTTTTGTTGTGTGCACAGTCTGATTAAGCACCTCAAATTTGTAGTGATCCACCTATTTTCAGCCTCCCCAGCACTGGCATGATAGTTGTGCACCACCATGCCCGGAATAGGTGACAGCTCGGTGGACCCGGGGGCAGAGCGGGCGTGGCATGTGGTGCAGGAGGCGTTTAGTCCATTGAGCTATTTCACTGGCCCTAAACCTTTCCCTTTTTAACTTTGTGTGTTGGATACTTTGCTTCATCAATGAGAAAAGTGAGACATTCAGCACCTAGTCTGGTTCCACCAATGGTAAGTTCTGAGGTGCCAAAAGTGCATAAAATTCCAGTGGACTGATCAAGCACATGTGTGTAAGTGGTACAAGTTCATTGCCATAGCAACACACACTTCACCGATATGTCTATTAGTGCAAGTAACACAATCAATGCTTGAACATTTCAAGATAAAATTGTTTCTCTTGCTATTCTGTGTGTGTGTGTGTGTGTGTGTGTGTGTGTGTGTGTGTGTGTTGTGTACATCGCTCGAACCTCAGCCCTGTGCATCCTAGGAAGGCGTCCCTCTCTGCCCCAATTTCCTGCCTAGTCTTGATATATGAACGCGAGAAAGTTTTATACCTTTCTGATCAGAATTACCATATGTAAAGTATGTCTGGAGGAGATAAGGTTTAGAACGGTATAAAAAACACCACCTACCACATAAACCCATTACCATATGTATTAGTTTCACAGACGTCCAGTTTGCTTTTTGCTGATTTCCTTCCCAGCCCTTCTTCTAGTAACTTACTGCTACAAGAAAGTAATAAACTCTGATGTGTTTTCACTCACTATGGTTGGTTAGAATAGAGCCAGGCAGTGGCAGGGCTGGAGAACACATGGGGAACATCAAATATAACCTCCAGTACTAAAGAGGAGGACCTGGAGGCCCATAAAATGTAAGTAACTTGCTCAAGGTCACAGGGAGTCAATGGCACAGCAGGAGGGAGGCAGCAGCCCCGCCCTCCCCTCCCTGGCCAGTAGTTTTCTCTGTGGGAAAGCCACTGGGCGGTAGACTCGGCCAGACGCAGTTCCTACCATGGTTTTTCTGGCATAGTATAAATTTATAGTGTGCGATCCTAATTAATTGGGAAGAGAACTCATTTTATTGAACATGCATTTACTAAGAGTTTTATATTTGCTAGTTACTTTCTGGATATCTTGGGATAAAGAACAGAAGCAAAGAGGCACCTCTCTCATGGAGCTTATGTTTCATTGATCAGGTAGATTGCCAGCAAACCGAATGTCAGGACAAAGGTGCTGGGAAAAATCATCACTGGACAGAATGTGAACATGGGCTGAAGCAGTGGAGTCTGATGGCTGGCACCCATAGCTCAACTGTATGCGAGATTAAAACGAAGGTAAACAGGAAGAGAGAACTAAGCATGGGAAGAGACATGCAGACTCTGAGTAGAGAGAACACTTTCTGCCTCAGTGGACAGTGAGGTCAGGAGCAGTGGCTTGGTGGGAGGTGGTGGCTTGGAGGAGCAGAGCAGATGGGAGGTGGGCTTCTACCTGGTGGAGCACTGCAGGCCACAGGCAGTGGTCTGGGTTCTCTTTCCAGCACAGACAGAAAGACATGAAGCCACAGTACGTGACAGCATGCTGAAAGCATCATCGCTTTGCCTGTAGGGTTGAAGATGAAGTTCAGGTAGAGAAACAGGAACCTACTGCATTTGTCCAGCAGGGAGAGATGGTGGGAGATGGTGGGGGGATGTTAGCAGTGGAAGAAACTGGACCTTTTAAGTATCTGTTATATTAAAGGGAGGAGCGGAGCTGGCGAGGAGGAGACAGGTACTAGGTTTCAGCCATAGGAAACTTGGTAGATGAGGGCACTGTCCACTCACGTGCAAAAGGGAGACAGGTGTGTGGCTCCGTACAGCCAGCAGATGTCAGGAGGAAAGCTAGGCTTAACGCGCTCAGGGTCAGTATCAGGACTGTGGAAATGCTACACTGACGAACAAGTGAGGTTCAGGAAAGGAACATGGCCACACACCAAGGAAGAAGCAAACTCCAAATCAGAGCTCTCATGGACATAGGCTGGGACATGCTGCTGGTGAACAAGGGAATTCCTGTTCCTCTTATTCACCACCTGATCCAAAAACATGCTGGTTGACAGCTTCACTGTCTCCAGTGTGTGAAGCACATCCTCCACTTCAGTACATATCAGACAACATGGCCACAGTTCAGAAGCAAAGGGCAACTGGCTACGACCTCACAGCCAGGCAATGAGAGCCGAAAGGTGAGACTCAGTTTGAACAATTTCTAAATTCATAGCCTATTTCTGTTGCTACTCTTGTGTTGTAGCTTAGCCTTAGAATATTCTGCTGGTAGACACATTTAAAGTCAAGTAAGTTAACATGGCAGCACATAATGTAGTGAGGACAGGCAAATCTTGCCTCTCAGGGTCTGCACGTGGGCTGAGAAGTCCCTCTTGGTTATCTGAGTGAGCAAGGAGCTGAGTGGCAGTTCCTGGCCAGGCACACACCCCCTCTGCAGGTTGTGGGCTGGTTTTTATTTTACCTCAGAAATGCATCCGTAACTATGGCTTCAGTTGGGTAGATGTTTTCCATGTGAAATTCACCCATGTGTAATTTTGACTTTCTGTGCCCAGGGCAGCACCAAAAGTAAATTACTAGGATATCAGGAGAAGTGGCACTTGTATCAGGAAGTTACACAGGCCTGACTTATTGAATGGTCTCCTTTTTTAAAGACTGTGGCATATTCTTGCACACAGAGTCTAGCCATATTCCATTAAGAGAACCAGATGGACTGGGGTGGCAAAGATGAAGGTCACACACTTCCCAAGCTGAGTGACAATTTTCCCATTGCTGGCTGGCCAGGTCCCAAAGCTCAAGGACCTAGACTTTTCACTGGAGAAACCTGAGAACCAGGGAAACCTGCTTCTGCCGTACATGCACTATATTTTCTTAATCTAAGTAACTATGAATGCAGGTGTTTAAGGAGGACATAGTCATTTAAAAATATGTCTGTGCATTTGTCCCATTAAAAAAGAAAAAGGGTTTTTCATTCTCTGGCACAGGGGCCTGCGCACAGGACTGGGTTCTAGTTAGGAATTATAGAGCAACAGTGGAAATACTGTGAGACTGGCAGAGCCTGGCAATAACTGACAGAGCTCTACCTGACTCTTTCTTTCCTTTAGGATATTTCTCTTCAAAATACAGCAATGGCCCTGTGTGAAAGTCAATGGTCACAAGGGAAGTCCATGAAAATGACGCAGACCCTAAACAGCAGCCCAAACAAAACACCTGCCTAGCCAGCAGCTGCAGTGAGGAACAGGTCTGAGGCAGGGAGACTCCGATTGCCACAGAACTTCTATGCATGGGAGAGGAGCGAGTCGGCTGCCTAGCAGCTCGGGCTGAAGATTCCTGAGCCCAAGAGCTGTGCTTACTGTTTTAAATTAAGAAATTTAACAGTACATTCTGTACAACAACTGAGAACAGGAACTTTCAGGGGTGCTGGCAGATGCCTGTAATCCTAGCACTCAAGAGGCTGAGGCAGGAGGATCCTCTTTAGTTCTGGCCCAACCTAGGCTACCCAAGGAGAAGTTGCCTCAAGAAAATAAAAAAAAAAAAAAAATTATTAACAGGAATGGAAGAGAAACTTCTCATGTGGACACTGAATCTTCCTTCTGTTATTTTATTTCCCTTTAGGACTCTTACCTTTATTTTCTTCTTATTACTTTAGAATGCAGGTTGAAAGCAAAAAGGACTGTAGGAAACCAATCTCTAGCACTTGATAGCAGGAGAATATTGGACCTAAATCCTCAGAGCCTCCTTTCTGTTAATCAAAGGAGGATGATGACATAAATTTCATGGTTTCATGAGACCACTTAGTGCTAAATGCAATGGAGTCCTGAGATTCTTAGCAGGGAGAGGGTCCCCCGCTGCCGGGTGCCAACCTCACTACCAGTCCTAGTGTCATTTAAGGCCATGCATGTATTATAGGATTTTTTCAGGCTGTTGTCCTACACAAGGTAGCAATGACCTGCTAGCAAAAATAAAATTAAATCTAAGATCAAATCTTACCCTGTAGTTCTGTTTTCCAGCTGTCACAGTGTAGGTTTGTGTTTCTGTCTGCGCTCTTGCTGTGACTACATCAGCAGCACACTGTCATGCTGTCAGGGTGTTGGCCTGGCGTCAGCCATGTACAAGTGGATTTGAAGCAGAGAGGGAAAGGGCATAATCCACAGTGCAAAATGTTTCAGTGGCTCCTGTGTACATGTGGGGAAATGAGCATGGGCATACAGATTGCAGGATCTCTGGGCGCGTCTCCCACAGGGCTATTCTTGGTCCACACTGGAGCCCCTCCCCCTCGAGCCCTTCTGCATAGCCCTTCCCAGAAGCCTTGCTCCAGACGCTGTCTAGAAGGAGGTCTGTGCTCCATGCATCCGAGACTCAGCTCCTGTGTGTCCTCACGCTAGCTAGGGATGATGCTGACCATTGTAGCTGTCATTCCTCACTGTTTTCATGAACTGACTGACTGTGTGTGTGTGTGTGTGTGTGTGATCCCTGCTTCATTCATGGAAACCTCTTCTTTTCTTCTCTTCACTCTTTTATTTTCTCTTCTCGGGAAGCTGACAGAACGCTACGAACGACTTGTCTCACTTCCTTTTCTCCTGTTGCTGGGACAAAACACCCGACACCCAACATGAAGGGAGGAAAGGTTTACTTTAGCTCATAGTTGTGGAGGTTTCAGGTCATGCTCAGCTGGCTTCAAGGCAGTATGGCACATGGTAGAGGACAGCCATCCTGGTAGCAGAAAACAGCAAAGCAGCAAGAGCAGAATGGGAGGAGCGGCAGCAACAATGGCAACTGAGAGCAGGTCTGCCTCCTTTACGTTGCATTCAGGCTACCAGCCCCAGGCTGGGTGTAGCACTCACACCCATAATCCCAGCAGCACTCACACCCTTAATCCCAATGGATTATGAATTAATCACAAATTCTAGAAGCCCCACCCCACCCCCACCCCCC
>PVKN010001269.1:0-54538 GCA_004027915.1 Capromys pilorides | reverse complement strand
ACTAACTCAACAGTAATAAGCACCCTATAAAGGTTGATTAATTGTGCCAACTTGAGAAGTTTAGAACCTTAACTAAATTGATTCAGCAATTCTACACCCTAGAGTGTAGAGGTCCTGCCCTAGGGCAGCTTGTCACCTGGACAACATAAGGGGAAATGAGGGAGGACGGACTCCCTTCTGTTCTTTGAAAGAGCTCCGGTCTTCACCTTCAGTTCGGAAGTCATCTCCTGACTTCTAGTGCAGACTCTGCCTCAGATTCCTCATCCTTCTGGTCTAGATTCTTCAGCCTTTCAGCACAGACCCATCAGCCTTCTCATACAGACTTACACAGGATACTGCACTGAGCTCCAGACCTTAGGCTAAAACCTTCAGTTTCCAAGATGCAGACGCCTTCTGCAGGCTTCCTCATCCAGTTCTGTGGCTGACCATGGTAAGCCAACCTTGTAACTTCATATACATTTGTGCAATTGAGTTATATATATTTCTCTAATAAAACACTGGCTGATATCCACACTCCTTGTTCAGGTTCTAAACACTTTTTTTTTTTTTTTTTGCAGTACCAGGGCTGGACTCAGGACCTTGTACTTGTCAGGCAAGCACCATCTTCTCGGTCCTTAAACACCAGTATCCACTAAAAGGAACTAGGGCTTCTCGTAGAGACCACTGATGATAAGTCAGGGCAAAAAATGTACAAGATGAAGCTGGGCCATTTGTTAGTTACTGGTACAACTGAACATCAGTTAGAATAATAACTGTGATGGCTCTAAAGACATAAATATAGGAAAATAATAAAGTGTTTCTCATGTCTTTCCTTTATGGACTATACCCTAGCGTAAATAGCTGACAAGGACAACTTTTCTTTAAATATTCCAATTTATAAAAGTGGAAATGATAAAATGCTACCATTTTGCAATCTCTAAGCTATGATAGATGGCTCTTAATGTCCCCAAAAGAGATGCAATCAGTCATATGTCTCTGATGGAGACATGAAGCCCTGTCTATAAAATGTTACAGCCAAAAACTGAAACTTGAAATTGATTATGTTTCAGGATCTTATTGCCAATTACAGAAAATAAAAGAGAGAGGGGATCATGTTAAACAACCTCTTGGAAAAGCAATCAGGAAAATTCAGACTACAAAAGAATTCTGAGAATGAAAGATCTGGCTTCTTCCTGGAAAAACAAAGGAAGAAAGAGAAAATAAAAAGGCAAATAAAAACATGCAAGGGACAGAGGTGAAGACTTATGGATTAAAAGAGACAAACTATGTCAGTTCTTTGTAATGTGTGAAACCAACCAGAGTCCGAATTTGCAAAGCTAAACTACAAAACAAAGTATTAGTCAACTGTGGAAATTCCATTGTATTAATTTAAAAAATAAAGGTAACAGTATTGTGGTGATATTTTAAAGAGTTTTTTAAAAAAATTGGTTAGGAATACATTCTGAAATGTGTAGGTGCATGGGTGTGCAACACTGGGTAGTCCACTGATGGGTTTAGAGCTGGGCTTGATGTTGGGAGGGAACTGGTGGGAAGAGGTGGGTCATTGAGGGTGTGGCTGGAAAGGCGATGCAGATCTCTCCCACGTCTTCCTGTGATCGTGCACTGCTTCCTTCCAGCCATGCTGTGAGCCAGCTCTCCTCTGTCATGCATGACCCTCTGTCATGCTTCCCTGGTTTTGTTTTTTTGCTTTTAAATGTGCTTGGTTGTTGCAGGATCTCACTACACAGCTCAGACTCGTGGTGATCCTCCTGCTTTCAGCCTTCCCAGTGCTGAAATTATAGGCATGCACTACTACACCCAGACTCCGGTTAGCCCAGCACACCCCGGGGGCAGGACTGCTGTGGCACATGATGCTGGGGATCAAGCTGCTTTCCCTGTGCTTGCCTAAGCTTGCCTAAGCAGGCAAGTTAGTCCGCTGAGCTATCTTACCAACCCCACTGCCCTGTCTTGAAACCAGCCAACTACAGATTGAAACCTCCCCAATTTGTGAGCCAGTGTAAACCTCTCTTCCTATAAGTGGTGCATGGGGGGTATTTTATCTGAGCAATGAGAAGGTAACCAAGACAGAGAGACAGTGCTATAGATTGAAATATGTCCTCCCCAAACCCATAGATGGAAGCTCTAGCCCCAAGTGTGGCTGTATTTGGAGATAGTCTTGAAGGACATAGCAGAGGTAAATGAGGACATAAGGATGGAGTCCTAATCATATAGGACTGGGGTTTTTATTAGAAGAAGAAGAGATGCTAGGGTGCATGTGCTCAGAGTAAAGGCCATGGAAGAACCTGGAGAAGAGATAGCTGTCATCTATAAGCCAAGAAGACAGGCCTCAGGAGAAGCCAACCTTGCCAGCCCTTTCGCCTTGGACTGCCAGCCTTCGTAACTATGAAAGGATAAATGCGGCCTGGTTAAGCCTCACAGCCTGTGGAGTTCTGTTATGGAAGCCCTAGCTGACTGGCTTCCCATGCAGGGCTGTCCCCGTGAGGAGTAAGCCACTTTCTCCAAACCTCTGAAGCTAATGCTGTGCAAGGGAAAGAGAAATTAGGAATGGTGACAGACTGGAATAACGCAAAGAACAAAGACAGAGTCCTCCCAGTGTGCCAGACCCTGGATTCTCTGTGCACTTGGTTAGCAACTGTGTGTTCACTACACCCTACAGGACGGGTGCAACATCAGCCTCTGTTCACAGTCCAGGACATAGTGGAGAACCAAAGAAATGAGGGCCTGACTGAGGCACCACAGCTGGGAAGTGGCTGAGCCAGAAGCTACACCTGGGTTCTGCTGTCACAGTCTTACTTTCTAACTACTTCAGGAGCATGGCAACGCCCACTCTGGCTGCTGCTGCTGAATGGGTTACAGGCTGTCAGTACAAATGAGCAGAGGTAGGGAAAGCCTTTTCCTTTGACTACAGCAACTCTAGAGTTTCTTAGGCTTGCACCTGGAAGTGTGGCTTCCACCGCCTCCAGCCCTCACTTCCACTAAGAGCGTAAGCACCTTATCCTCCATCATTTTGTAATAAAATGGGAGCAGAATGAACTTAGGACTTACATGGGGTTAAAAGTGATGGCTCTAGAAGTGATGAATCAGCAGATGAGGATTTGAGCTGTGATTCTCATGCATGTGGCTGTGCATGTGGGTGATCAACTCCACCACTCTGCTTCAATAGCCTGTTCCTTTTTTCTTTTAATGTATTTGGTACAGGGTCTCACTATGCAGCATTGACTCTCCTCTCCTCCCCTCTCCTCTCCTCTCCTCTCCTCTCCTCTCCTCTCCTCTCCTCCCCTTCTCTCCCCTCCACTCTCTTCCTGCTTTCAGCCTTCTTAGTGCTGGGACTACAGGTGTGCGCCACCATGCCTGTTCTCAGTGGCTGGCTCAGTGTGCCTGGGGGCAAGGCTGGAATGGCATGTGGTGTCAGGGATTGAACCCTGGTCCCCGTGCTTGCCTAACCAGGTGCTTAGTCCACTGCGCTATCTCACCTGCCCTCAATATCCTGTTCTGTGAAGTGACAATGAGTACCTACCTCATAAATTTGTCATGAGGACTCAAGAGGACAATACATGCCAAGCACTTGGCCTAGTGTGTAGTGCAAAGTAAGCGCTTAATTAACAAGAGCTGAGTGATTTGGGGCAAGCCAGTTCACCTTGCTGGTTCTCAGATTTCTCATGTAGAAAGCATAATAGTATCATTCTCCTAAGAGTGACAGAAAGAAGATTATGTGAAATAATATCAGAAACACAACAGAAGTCTTCAAAGTCTTCCTCAGACCACAGAGGAGCTACAACCTCACTTAGCTTTCCTGCAGGAGTGGGGAAGGAAGATCTTTTTTCTTTTCTACAAGACTTCTTTCTTTTGAGTATAAAAGCCACACATGGGATGGAGGTGGAGTTTTTTGTTTGTTTTTCACACCAGACTGTTAAACAATTTTCCTTTGGGAAGGGTGTGTGAAGAGAGAGAGAGAGAGAGAGAGAGAGAGAGAGAGAGAGAGAGAGAGAGAGAGAGAGAGAGAGAGAGAGAGGAGAGAGTAGGGTGTGTGTGTGTGTGTGTGTGTATTTTTACTTTGAATTTTATCATACTTGTGCATTGTTTGAAACTTTTACAAGCACAAGGATTCCCTTTACCATTAAGAACATGGAATATCCACTCATTGTAGATCACTTATCTCCTCCTGGTGCATTTCTTATGAGCAGGAATTTTTTCTAAATTCAGTTTGAAAGTCTTCGTCATTTAATAGGGAGTTTAATTACCTTTATTGTCATAACTAATACGTTTTTGTCTCACTGCTGTCATTTGGCTTTATGTTGCCAGTTTCTGAAGCTCTAATGTGTGTCCTGTCACCTTTGTCTTCTGAGATAGACAATATGTTTCTTTCCGTTTTAATTTTCCATTGGGACATGGAAAGCAGAAAGCTCACCTTTTATTCAGTTTGAGGTGCTTTAAAGTTTTGCACAAACACATTTGATGTCACACTCTCTTGAGTGACAGAGCGCAAGGATGCAGCGACAGGAGAGGCAAGAGCGTGGGTGTGGATTGCGGCTCCACTGCTTGCGAGCTGCGAGGACTCTGGCAGGGAACTTAGAGTCCGAGGACCCAGCAGGACCACACCTGCAACGCCTTCCTAGGGTGGAAGAGGCGGCATGCAAAACAGTGATGTGGCACAGTGTGCCTGCATGGTTCTTTCTTAAAAGGAAGACAAGGAAGAGGCAAAGAGGGGTTAACCAGGAGGTCCCAGGTAGTGGCCTTGACCCCTTGGAAGTTTCCCTGAGGACTTTTTTTTTTATTGTAAGCCTATGGATGTCAGTCCATCTCCTCAGATTCTGGGCCAAATCTAGTGCAGTCACATATGTGGCCTAAGGTTGCTGTCACATTGTGATGGTAGAGTTGAGTAGGAACCTCAAGGTCAAAAATAATTCTTCTGTGGCCCTTTAAGAAAACGTTTGCCTGCCCTTTACCACTGCTTCCCATCTGCCTGAAAATCCTCCTCTTTTCTAAATTTAGGAGAAGCCATTTTCTCCCATGTCCTATTATAGCCTCTTAAAACCTGAGTGGCTCTTAGCATATATTAAAAGATTTTCTAAAAGACCATTAGTTTGTGCATTTAATTGTCCACAAGGTGGGGATACTTAATCAAAAACAACACTAGAAAAAAAAGTGGAAGACAAAGATGCCAATCACAAAGCAGGGTCCTCCTCAGGTCTGGACAAAAGGCAGAGTGGGCTGAGGAGGGAAGGTTCTCAGGAGTTCAGTCCTACGGTTTGGCCTCTCTGGGTGGCATCTGGCTTTCTGCCTGTCTGGTGCACTGTTCCCCAGGTCCCCAGAACTGAGTTGGCAGGAAAGGCTCAACCCTGAGAAGGCTGGGAGGCCCCCTGTGCCAAGTCAGGGTCTCTAACAGGCTGCCTTCATTGCGGATGCCTACTGTTCAAAGCATAGAGCGTGTACCCAAAGTGGAGTGAATACTGATTGATTGGTTCCAAGAGGGCAAGGTTGGAATCAAGCTAGAATAATGCCACCAGCCAGCCCTTGCTGTGCTGCCTCTACTGGGCACAGCTGCTCATTCACGTTCCTGGTGTATGTCACAGCCACACTGCTGGAAGGTCTCCAGGCCGCATGACCTTCACTGATAGGGAAACCGAGGCACAGAGTGGTCAAGTTGCTTGCCCACAGTGAGTTAGATGGCCATTCTTTCAGTCATTCATTCAGTGACATATCTACCAGTTTTGATGGGGCATCTACCTAGTGTCAAACACTGTCAAACACTTGGGAATGGGGAATATGAGGCCAAAGAAGATTCTCTAACCTGATAATAGCTACCAGGGTGAAAACATGGATAACATTCATAAAAGTTCATTCCATGCCTGAGATGGTCAGTCCTTGGCAGGCACAGCTTATTATTATCCCTGTCTTTAGTTTTCATTTTTTTAAAAGCTAAAATGACAAAGACTCCCAGAGAAATGGCAACTTGCCAGGATGTCAGCCTAGCCTCTAACTTGGAAGTCCCTCGGATTCCACCAGGCACAGGGCATTCTGGTTAGTTTTCTCTTCCCCACATATACTGTAGCTTGGAACAATGCTGGCTCCAAGGTGCTGCCCTTTTCCTTTCCTGGCCCTCTCACTGTGGCCAGCTTGGCTGCTCAGATTTTGGATTGAAACGGAGTAAATATAGAGGTCTCCTAGGTCTCCATCCTCAGCCCTTTGTAAGACATGAGACAAAGCCTCCTGTCCCTTAGAAGGACGAAGCACTACCGCTGCCTCCTGGAGCACCAGCATTCCCCTCAGGGACCTTGGGATACACACTATACATCCAGTATGCCCCAATATTTACTGAGCACCAACTCTGTACTAGGTGCTATACTTGGTACAGATTTGCAAGATTTCTACCCTCAGGGGCTTCATCTGTGTTTTAAATGTCTGCAGTTTGGTGGAACAGAGGGCTGCTTTCTGACAAACATGAGCAAGGTAAGACCCAGTGGGTGCCATTTAAGCCCAGTCCTTGCTTTGAGCTGCATATGCTCTGGCTGGTTCCTCCTATGTCACCTGAAGAGTGACCATGAAGACACCAAGGCAGCATTTAACAAGGACACAATGGTTGGCGCAGAGGGAGAGCCCAGAGAACTGGGGAAAATGAGTGTGTGGACAAGGAAAGAGTGGTGGGTGTTGGGGAAGCCTGGGGAGTTTGCCTCACTGCCAACCCTGGGTGGGGCGACAGGGTTCCCTGGGCAGGCGCCAGGAGCAGGAGCGCCTAATGGTTGTGATAGTGAAAGATTCCAGCCAAGAGAAGAAATTTAATGCCTCCTAGTCCAAAACTAGCATTTGTCCAGTTCAGTCTCTGCTCATGATTCAAATATCTGTACAAACTGATGCTCTAAAGACCCTGCCATTCCAACATGAAGGCTCTGGGTGGCCCTGAGTCCTGGAAGGAGGATGGGTGGGTGCAGACCATCCATCACGTGCTCAGGGCCGCTCAGCCCCCTGCTGAGCCGGGCTGGCTGGCAGCCCCCAGCCCAGCCCATGGGAATATACCTTCGCAACGCAGCACGGCACTGTTCCAGACCACGCTTCCCTCCTTCAGGATGCAGGTGATGGTCTCTGAGCCCTGAGTCCCCAGGAAGCCTTCATCACAGAGGAAGGAGATGGAGCTGCCCAGCTGGAGGTTATCACCAAATCGTTTGCCATTTACTGGAACACCAGGATCCGGGCACTCATTGTGTCGGAAGGCTGTGGATGGAGGTCAAGGATGCAGTTAGGCAGCAGGCAGACCCCGAGACCTCCCCCATGTCCCGAGAGCATGTCACACTGGAGGGGGCGCTAGGTGTCTAGAAGTTGGGATTGCTGGTGATGACCAAGACACCTCGCTGGGCATAGAGCAGGTCCTTTTTGGACTTGACCTTGTGCCTTCCTAAGCACCTAACCCAACTTCATTCTAATAGATACTCATACCTCAGGCAGCAAGCTAAGGGTTTCCTTATGTTAACTCATTTACACGGTATCATGATTCTGTCAAGTACCCTGGTTTACAAATCAGGAAACTGAGGCTGCATGTGGTTGAGAAGCAGAACTGCCTTCTTACTGTCAAATTCATTCCACGCTTCCCTGACTTTAGACAGTTACGGGATCATTTATGCTGCAGACGAGGTGATTCTCACTCCTCTGACACTAATAGGCACTAAGCATCGTAAAGTAGGCACCCCGGAATTAACCCTGTCTGGAGCTATTCCCTTCCCTTCACTGCCTCTTGTCAGGGCTGCTTCTCACTCTGCACAGAAAACCGATAATGCGGTGAGTGGGGAGAGGAAAGCAAGAGAATACTGCAGATGTAATCAAGCTTAGTCTCTTATTATTATGCCGGTCCCAGGAAGTTCATGTAATCTCACTGAGTCTCAGTTTCCTATCTTATAATAAGGGATCTGACTTCACCTATTGAGGCATTCTGAGAAAGAAATAAAGTGAAAATTGGTAAGAATGGGAAAGGGGTGAGCGCGAGATATAGCATTTAGACAGGAAGTGGTCCCAAAGATGAATTCCTTTTCTTCTTTCCTGCTCTGTCTGGAAAGATACTGTTTGCTACCACATCTCCACCAGCACACTTCCAGCTTTCCTCCATAAGGACCGTCAAAGTGTTCACTGAAAATGATTCTAGGCTCTGGCCTTCCACATGTTCTTGCTGTTTTAAGGATGGTCATCTTTCCACGTGGACCAGGCTCTGTGTTTGCATGGCCTGTGTCATGTACACAGGCTTCTGACACTCCCCAGGGATGGAAACACGCACACTCAGAAACAGAAGTGGTCTTGGAGGTGGCTGAGCCCTGCTGGAGGCGGAGAGCTTCCAACTCGTGAGCTTTGGTGCTGTAGATGGTCACTGTGCCTCCAATGTGGCGACAATGGGGATGACCCTGTCCAAGACCTCACCACTCAAATCCCTCCGGAAGCCCAGACTCAGTCTCCCAAACTTTTTTCATTAGAACATGACCACACCCATTTCTTCTACAGAGAGGCGAGGCTAGGAGAGGCTGGGTTCTAGAACGTCAGTGCTTTTTTATTGAAAATGCTCAGTTTCACACACCAATACCCACATGTTCCTACACACGTCTGTGTACACATATGTACATGCACAGGAAAGTGCACAGCTGTGACATGGAGCTGTTTGAATATCTAGGACCAAAACCTCTTAAGTCGAGGGTTTCATCCTACCTACATCTGTGTACCTGCGTGAACCTCAGGTCACGGCATTTGAGAAGGAACAGATGGTGGCCAGCACAGTGTCACTGTGAGCCTAGAAGCAATGTTTGGTACACGATAGGTGCTCAGGAACCAGCAGTTATTGTCATCCTTGTCCCTGGTGCTCTGGGTGTAGAAAGGATTGGTCTAACTCCCAGGAGCTCTAGGAGTGGAAACAAGACCGCTGATCCTTGTTACAAGGTCACGGAGTCCAGGTCACACAAGGCAAAGGCAAGAAGAGAAGGTGACACCTGTTGAAACTGACAATGGGTGATCACCAGCTGAGATGAGGGAAGAAACTGATGACCTCAGGGGGGAGGCTAGGCGAGACCCCAAACACCCACCCAAGGACTCCTGCTTGGCTGGCTATGTGTAACTCCACTTCTGTACTGCAAATATGTAGAGTCTAAGCCCTTGTACACTCAGAGATTCTGATTTAGTAGGCCTGGGATGGGGTCCAGATTTTTAAAAATGATTTCTTTCTCTCCATCCAGCTGCCTATTTGTATAAATGTATAGAAAAATATCTGTTTGCTGTAATTGTGTTCACCAAGCATTGGCAAAGATCACTTCTGAGTGTGAGATTTTGGGTAGCAATTACCATTTCTACTTTGACTTGTCCCAGTTTTTGAGTATTCACATGTTGGATGTGTATTGTTCTGACCATGGTGGGGATACCTGGGATAGAAGTGCTAGGGAATACTGGTCCTCAAATGGGCCTGCTACTCTACACATGAAGCTTGCCATCTGGGTTGCCTAGGGGTTCTTTCTTTCTTCCATTTATTTGGTAAGGGTCTTGTTACACAGCTTGGACTCATAGTGATCCTCCTGTCTCAGCTTCCCCAGTGCTGGGATTACAGGTGTGTACCACCACACCCAATTTGGGTGGCCAGCATAGCACAGTCAGCATTCTGGGGCTGGCACAGCATGTGGTACCAGGGATTAAACCTAGGTCCTTGTGCTTACCAGGTAGGCACTTAGACCCCCAAGCTATCTCCCCAGCCTAGGGCCTCTTTCTGCCAAGGACTCTGGGTCTGCTTCTTGTCTGAAAAGCTGAACTTTATTAAGATCTGATTTTTTGGGGGGGACACTGCAAGCCTCCATTTTTGCCTTGAACACCTCAGTGAATGTTTGGCTTTCACATCTTGGGTTAGTAGGTTTCCCTGGGCTGGCTCTTCCCATTTTTGCTGGGGTAGGAAAGAACACAGAATCATTCATGAAACTTTCCATTCCAAAATCATTTACTGATCTTTAGCAGAGGCTGTCCCCTGTGCTAGGCAGTGAGGATCAAATGGTAAGTAATGAATACCTACTCCTTTCCATGATCTGGGGAAAATCAGTAGGAAGACAGAGAAACCAAAAACCAGGATTGCGCGTGTTAGAATAGGAGGACTAGGAAAGACAGAATTGGGCTCTACTTGTTCTTGTTTCTGGATGATGGGAATTGTTATGGTTGGTGTCTAGTTGTTCCCCCAAAGCCTCATGCATCATGGGGTGAACTTTTAATTCATGGCCCGTGCTGGGATTATGGGTACAAGTGCTGCTGCGATTATGGGTGTGAGTTCTACACCAGGCCTGGGGCTGGCAGCCTGCATGCAACATAAGGGAGACAGGCTTGCTCTCTATAGCCACTGTTGCCACTGCTCCTCCCATTTGCTCCTGCTGCTCAGTTGTTTCCCACTGCCATGAACTGCTGCTCTCTGCCACGTGCCATTCTGCCTTGGAGCCAGCTGAGTAAGGACTGAAACCTTCACTAACTTCCTTCCTTCATTTTGGGTGTCGGGTATTTTGTCCCAGCAAGGAAAGAAGAGTAAATGAGACAGAAATAAAAGGCCCTGGAGGTCATGAGTCCTAAGAAGATGATTTTCAACAAATTTGGCATTCCTGAGAAGAGTGGGGAGTGAGTGGAACAGAGTCTTAGCTTGAGTAATGCTTTGGAATCTGGGATCCCAAATGGTCTACCATGGAGCACTTCACTCTTTGGCTCCATTGGGCCCTAGGGATAGGTGAGGAAAGGAGGCAAGGAGTTTGTGCCAAAGCTGGGCATGAGAGCGAGGAGTTCTGTTGAAACGGCCCAGAGGGATAAAGCTGCGTTTGTGAGTGTGGAGCACAGCTTAAATCAGGAACTTGTACTTCCCATACAGCGTGGGAAAGGATCTAGTTAACTGCTCAGCAGACCCCACTTCACACCCCCACCCCCAACTCTACGGCAAGCTTACCAGGTTCATTTTTTCCTATGACCTGATAATCACTTCTTTCTCTCTCTAGGGGTTTGCTGTTCCCAGTCCCTAAGCTTCCTCCCTGCCTCCCTGCCCTCAGTAGCTACAAGGTAGAAATGAAAATAACCTCTGTTGAGATTTAGGCTGTTTCTAGAACTGAAACGGAAGGTGAAAACTTGCAGGCGGTAGCCCTAAGAAGATCTGGGAAGGAATATCCTAAGAGCTGGCTGCAGTCAGTCTCTGAGACACACAGGAATCCTCCAATCTTTTGTGTGTGCTTTGATTCTGGGCATCAGATCTGGACAGAGCAATGTGGGGCAGCCTCTGAGAAGCAGCAGAAGTCAATAGAAAGTAGAGTTCAGGGGCCTGGGAGAGTACATCAGAGGGCCTCAGGAGCTAAGGAAAGAATATCAGAAGCTTTCTTTCCCTGAGGTCCTCCTCAGTTTCAGCTGAGCTCAGTAGGAGGGAAAAATGGGTTTCTGGGCTCACTCATTTTATATCATATAACACACCTATGGAAATAAGTGCTCCACTGAGAGCAAGACTACAGAAAAGAGGTGCCAGCCTGGCAGGCATGGCTTCATGCTTTTTCTTGGTTGTTCTGGAAGCTTCAAGCCTGGCCCTGGGAGCTGGCCTACCCATATCAACACTGCTCTATGAGGATGCCTTTAGCCACCCACCCAAGTGAACACTCAGGGGAATGATCAGCAGGAGCACAGGGAGGACTCACTCGTAAACGTGATGTTGAAGCCTCGCTTCCCCGTGGAGTGGTCAGTCTGGAACTCAAGACGGGCCACGTGGCCGCTGCTTGTGATGGAGGTGGGAAGCTGGTTTCCAGAGAAGGTGCCCAGGACTGGTGCCTCGGCAGTGGCCCCATCCTTGATGACCAGAAAATCAAACTGAGGCTCCACATCAATGTCGTTGAAAGCCAGGTGGATGCGGCTCTCGGGCCTGGCCAAGATGAGCCAGACACAGTGCAGGTGGTTGCCATAGTCCTCTGGGTAGTTGGGAGACAGGACGACCCCAGAGGGGCTGGTGAAGTTGAAGAAGCAGGAAACTGCAAGAGAAGAACAGCGGAGGGTCAGCAGGCACCCGCAGCTTTCCGCATGACCACTGAGGGCCGGCAGGAGGACATTTTCTTAGCATACAGAGCAATAGAAATAAAGGGTGCACAGGGCTGGGCTGGACTGGCTAGGCTCTGAGTTCTAGGCAGGATACATGCTGGGTTCCACGCTAGGCACAGCACTGGCAGGGTCCCCTTGCCCAATAGCAGTCGTGGTGGAGTTGGCTTTCTCTTAACCCCTCTCGTTCACCCCAGGCAGGATCTGCCTGCTCTTGGTAACTTGGGTTGGGAAAAAACCATTGTTTAAACTTAAAGGTCCAGTCACAGCTCCCCAATCTTTTTCAGCATGGCTCCCAGCGGGGGGAAAGGAAGCTGCTTAAAGACACAGTGGTTGCAGTCTCCAGGCAGAGATAATGCAATTCCATTTCTCTCCTTTAGATGTCTTTGATGGGAAATGATAGATAGGCAGGGGGTTCTGAAAACTTAGCCACACCAAACTCTATGTTAATGAGGTGCCAGGTGAGCATCTCTTTCTGAGATCAAAGCTTTGAAAGAAACTCCTTGACAGAGACAGCAGCACCTCACCTCTGTGCCCTTCCTTCTTCCTGTTATCTTTCCCCTACTCTCTGCTATCAGTCTCTCTCCTAAAGATCTACTTTTTGGAAAGCCCCTGTCCTTTAGGTCATTTTGTGGTCAATTACTAATAGATGCTGGAAGGAGGATGAGGCAAGGAAACTGCTGCAAATGGAAATCCAAATAGACAAATACCAAACCAAAATAAACAAGGAAAAACATAGAATGTAAAAATTAATTGCAACAACTATGACACAGCGAAAATGCCAATATTGAATTAAAGCTTTGATAATTCTGTAAAAATATCCCCAAGGTAAACAAAGAGTATGCTCAGAGGATTCATACATGGGAAAATAGAATTAGCAGGAAAAGAGTCAATGTCAGTAGAAAACATAAAGAAAAGAAAACAGAAAACCTGCTACTATGGAGGCTTCCTGGGAACTCATACTGACATCTATTGCTTGTTACTGAGTAAATTTGATATAATCTTTTCAGAAGGGAGCATATGAATTCTCATTAGGAGCCACAGAACTACACAGATACTCTGAGACAGTAATCTGCAGGATTAATTCAAAAGACAAAGAGCTACATGGACCAAGATGTTCACTGTGACATAATTCTATTATGGGGGAAAAAGGCAAGCAATGTACGCATCATTCCAGTAAAGTGAGTTAAATTGTCACATTTAATATGATGTTGTCTTAACGCAGCCATTAAAGTATTACATATGACCTTGTGGAAAGACTGTTAAAATAGCATTTTAAGTAAAACATTAGATCATAAAATTATACGTGGAATTTGATGACTTCTATTAAATACTTGTTGATATATTGATAGATATTAGACATGAGCCCTGAAATAAAAACGGTATTGGGATAGTAGGTTTCTAGGTGATATTATTTTTCAAAATGAAATGAAATTTAATTTTTGTGACTGCAAAAATGGTATAGAATCATCTGAAACATTTTTTAAATATACATAAATACAAAGAAGGCAAAAATGAATATGCGTAATCACTTAAATCCCTTTATTATAGCACTTATATTATGTTTTATGTTAATAATATTCATACTTTAATGAGTAAATTATTTGACTTGCTAATTATAATGAAGCTAAGATAAAAATAAAATCAAATCATGTTTATCAAAGAGAGAAGAACCTAAAAAAAGAAAGCCAAAAGAAGTGGTGATTCCTTGGGCCTAATTTCCTCTTAATTTTTCCTACCTTATCCATCTTTTCCTTTTCTGCCTGAAGTGTTTCTTTCCCAAACCTGCTTCTGAAAGCCCTCCCATCAATTCAGAAAAGTAAACCTGGTCCCTCAGACTTACTCAATCTCATTCCTGTAATTCCTGTATTTTTTTTTAAGTATTGAAAAAATTTGAGCCAAGGAGAGAGAAGGGCATGAAGAAAACTTCAGGCAGTGCAAGATAAAGTTAATAGTACTTGTTATACATGTTTTAAGTATAGGTATGATTCTTAATACTTCCAGCAATTACTGAATTAAATTGTTACACAACACTCCCAAGTAAGAACTATTAATAACCCCATTTGAAGATGAAGACACTACGGCATAGAAAAGGTAAGTGAATAGCCATGGTTGCACAGCCAGGATGTGAGAGTGACAAACTCAAATCCAAGCAATTCGACTCCAGGGAATAAGGTGCTCACCAGCCCTCCACAATGTCTCCCAGTGTGAGAACAGTGCTGTCCTGCCCACTGGGTCTAAGTCTGATAGTGAAATTCTTTAGGATCCCTTAAATTTTTTAGAAACCCATCTGTTTATTTCAAGCATTGTATCACCACTGAATGATGGTCACACACAGTCACGCTCTCTTCAGCTTTTGGTAGGCCAGTTGGGAGCATCATATAAATGATACCCAAGACAATGACCTTGAAGACATAAAGGGACAAGTTGTGAGGCCTGTTAAACTATCTCAAGATGGATTGAACAAAAATATCCCACAGTTTCAGAGGGAACATTGTAATCATGTGAACAAAAATATTTGCTACAGATAATTTAATTAATAACATCAGAGTCCCCTTTCCCCACTCCATCACTCTATGACTTTATTCTTTTTCTTTAACTATCCAAAGTCATTTGTCTTTCACTTTGTCTTATTTTCTTTTCATTACCTGGTGCACCTTCATCTCAACAGATACATAGATACTATGTCAGAGTAGAAATCTTCCTCTGAGGCTGGCCAAATAGCTCAGTGGGTTAAAGCATCTGTAAGCAGGCATAGGGGATGGGGGTTCAATCCCTGGGTCTGCTGTGTGGGTTCTGCCCCTGGGGTATTCAGAGACAGCAATTGAGACTGGGTGTGGTGGCGCATGCCTGTAATCCCAGCTCTTGGGAGGCTGTAAACAGGAGAATCACTATGAGTCCAATCTAGTAGTGAGACCCTGAATACCCTGCAGACCCTTCAAGAAAGCTTCCTCTGAACTTCTGTAGGTCCCATAGTAGTATCTGGCATATGGCTTTAGTAGTCAATAATGACTCATTCATCAACATTTGATGAATGAATCAACGAGTCCATACTTGCTGACACCATCAGAAAAGATGGTATCACAAACTCATCCCACTCTAAACCACAAGCAATACAATTGGTTAAAATTTGTAAAAATAGGTGGGCCCATCTTATTGGTTCTGGAAAATGGGGAAAAGTATGTATGATGCTTAGTGTATACATGTTAGACATTATTAAATAATTTAAGGTAGAAAAGGGTGTGCCCCAGTAAGTCATTAAATATTTAAGACCATAAAGAGCACCACTTGGAGATGTTTTCTATCCAACCAAGAGATGAAGTAAACTTAAAAACTCAAGTATGGGAAAGTCGTGGTTAATACAAAAAAAGATGAATAAAAAACAAATGAGCTAATATAATAATAAACCTAAATAATTGCTATAAAGGTAGCTATAAAATGAATTGCAAATATAACAAATATGCCTTGGAAAAGAACATTAAAGATATTACTCTCATCTAACCCCTAGGGTAAAATATTTCAGATTGCGCTGATATAAAGAGTAGAGTTGGAGCTAGGAGATATGTTAATTTCCTCATCTTACAAGAAATTCTGTTTTATGGTTTCTGTGGTTCATTAGAGAAATAGGTTACAGTGTGTTTTTAAAGATGTAAAGTGTAATTAGTAATAGAATATGAAACAACTTATCTTCAAAATTATGGAAAGGGGAAAAAGCAAAGCAATCAATTTATAAAAAGAAAAAAGAAAAAATTCAAGTGAAAAAAACCCAAGGAAGTGTAAAGAGAGGAAATATAAAATAAGATACTAACAGGAAAGACAAAATATCATTTATGACAATAAATGCATGCAGGTTAAATTCCCAGGAAATATGATCCTCAGCTTGAGACAAGACACACAGTTAAAACAAAAGTGACTGAACAATGAGAAGGAAAGGAATGGGCCAAGGTTGCTTGGCTTCACATTAGAAGAAGGCTACAATTTACCAATGCCCAGCTCCTAAAGATTTCTATTTGATTGATGAGATAGGCCCAGCCATCACAGATTTGAAAGTTCTCCAGGTGAACCTAAATTTCAGCCAGGATTTAAGCACTGCTGGTGGAAGCAAATGTCAACAACCAAGCAAAAAGTTTTAATATCAACACTACACCTTTTGTGTTGTATTATCCCTGATTCTTGGATGATTCGTCTTTCAAGCCAATAGTCTACTGGACAGCTACCAGTAAACATTTCTTCTTGCACATGGAAAGAGAATGGGACTGCTAAACCAACACTGTTAAGAAGGAAGGCAATCTGCCCTTTAAAAGCTCTACCATCTCAAGAGATGATGTAGCGCTGCCTTGGTTAGTGCAGGAAGAGAAGGTTCATCCCATGAAGGTTTCAGTATTTTTTGCTCTTGAAAATCCTCCATGTAATGCATGTTACATTAACTTTTCTATTAGAAAATAGAAACAGCTTGCTTTTCAATGTCCCAAATGAAGAATAGCAACAATAAGAGTTGTAATTGATCTCATCACTATCAATCATCCAGCTTAAAAGAGCTGCCAGGTGCCTTCCCCCTTCATAAGTAGTTATCAGATTGTGCTCCTGGATCTTGACCTTGGAGAGCTCAGATTTAAAGAAAAATAAAAGGAGAAAACTCACTGCCAAGCCGATGTGTAAAAGTATTGTGCATCATATGAATTTACCATGATCCTGAACAGAATATAAAGGGGGATTGGTGGAACGCTCTGGTACTACTTGTTTTTTGGTACGGGCATCAGTAGTTTTGGTGTATTCCAAATTCTAATCCTATCAGGTGTGGCCTCACAAAATGGAAGGTGTTGCACTAACCCAAGACCTAAGACGAAACTAAAGATGATATTTAAAATGTGGAAGATGGGCTCATTCCCAAACGACGGCTTTATATTTGAGATTCTGTAGGCCTCAAAGTGTGCAATCAGACACACTCAAATACACTAATCTGGAATTTAAAAAGTAAATGAAGAGGCTCATAAACATTGGCTGTGTTACATGCAGCCCAGTACCCTGTTAAGTAAGGAACATAGCATTCTTACAGGTTCTCACGGCACACTGCAAGAGTGGACATTACAGTAGGCTACAAGGAAATCTCCATGATTTCTGCCACATGGTAAAATGTACCTGGCCACATTTGCTGCTCAGAGAACAGATAAACTACAAGTTGGTAATAAAAGAATAAAGAACATTTCATAATCGCTTGAAAATTTCTAAGACTTTTATTAAATGACATTCTGCATTCAAAGAGGAGATAGAGCTGTCAACAATGATCATGGGCCAAAGCTGCAGTAAGGAGAAAATCCATAGCCTCATTTATCAGTAAGTAACAAGTAAATATAAATGAATTGAAGGTTTATATACAAAAAGCTACAAGAAAGTAAATAAACAGGAATAAGGAAAAGAAAAGAGAATGAATTCAAGAGAAATAAAAAAACAGGAAAAAAATAACTGGCTTCTAGACACAAAAATAAAAGAGAATTTTTAGATTTGTCTACACAAGAGATACATGAAGGTTATAAAATTAAGGCATTTGTCTAATTTTAAAGTATAGAATCTATAACATTGAATAACATATTTAAAATTTGGACAAAATGAATTTCCCAAGCAAATTCGAATTATCAAAATTAGTTTGAAGGGAAAATCTTGAATTTAAGAAGTAAGTGGTTTCATGACCAGGGCTTTAAAATCTTAAAAAAGCAATGACTCTCCAAACTGTTTTAATTAATTTTGAAACAGATATTCCCACAGCAACAGTATGTATGATACACATATTCACACCCACCTTCTCATGAATGGACACATAAACAGTGAGGGAAAAAATCCTACATGTACAGTACTAGCAAATTAAGTCTAGCTCTAATATAATACAGACATAACCTATATAACAAAAACAGTAAAACTGTACTGATGGATAAAAGAGAAATTTAAAAATAGAGACATCATTCCTGTTTGAAAAAAGTTCATACTGCTAAGGTGACAGTTATCCTCAAGTCATGATATAAATGTGACTCAACTCCAGACAAGATCTACCCCATTTTTTCCCCTGGTACTGAAAAACAACTGTAAGATTCACTCATTGGAATGAAAAGGTTAAAGTAGTCCTGCTATCTTTGAGACAGATGAGCAGTGAAAACATGAGATGCTAGCTGGCACTCCAAGAGTGTCATGTCTTAGCTTACTAATCCCCACAGCAGTGCCTGTCCTGGGTAATATCATTAATCTCATATTGCAGGTGTAGAAATGAAGTCCAAATATTCCCATAACCTGCCCAGTGGCACGCAGCCTGTAAGTGATGGTGCTAGCACGATGATCCAGTCATGTTGGTTCCACAATGCATGCACACAAGCATACCTGCATCCACTCCATGGAGGGAGAGCATGCCAAGACAGATACTGAGTATAATATGTTAATATTTATTATAAAGCTGCAATAACAAAATCAATGTCATACTGGTTTCAAGTAAGATTTCAACGAACGGAAAAAAGTTGCTAAATACATACAAGAATGTAAGACTTTAGCATATGGTTAAGGGTCTTTTAGAATATACAAGGAAAGTGTTGCTTAATTCGTAGAATATATGAGTACGAATGGTTAATCAGGTTTTGAAAAGACGAGATCCACACCTCTGTATGTGCTACAGAAGTGCTAGAAAGGAGTGTAAGGAATACGTGCAGACCGCTAGAGGTTGGGTAAGACTTTAGCATTATGCCCAAGTTAGAAATTGTAAGGGTAGCGATATTTTAAACTAAAGAAATCGAAAGCTTCTGGATTTCAAAATTCACTATAGCAAAAGCTAAACGGTAAGGAATAAATGGAGAGAAAAACATTTGCATGTTCTTACAGGTGAGTATTTCTTTGCTTCATATATAAAGAACTACAATTCAACAAAAAGCAAAACTCTTGAAATAAAAGTATCAGCCAGGGAAATTAAGAGGCAGCCACAAAACGAAATGCAAAGTTTAGGTTGAGTAGATAGGAAAGGTGGACAATATTATTGAAAACCAGAAACGTAAAATAACAGAGCTATTGAGGAGGAGAAGCAATCAAGAGGTAGAAGGAAAATCAAGAGAGTGGTAAGCAGAGTTACAGGAGCAAGGAAGTGGCCCTGGGAGGAGGCGGGCCACCTGAGTGAGGGCCTGCTGAACACAGTGTCTTCTGGGCTGCAGAACACACCTCCTCTGGTTCCAACAATCAGAGACCTGTTGGTGGCCTCAGTGAGGACAGTCTCAGAGGCCGGGGTGTCTCAAGGTCAGAGTCGGGTGGGGTAATGGAGAACAGGGAGGTAAGGTATGCATGCAGCAAGGACAGAGGATCTGTCAGAAAAAGCCTGAGAAGTGAAAGAGATTTTCCAAGATTCTGCAAGATGTGGTAGTGAAGAAACATGTTTTGATTATCTTAACAAGAACATCTGAGAGACACCTGAGACAATGGAGATACTGCGAGCAAGAAACTGGCAGAAGAGTGGGATAGGGAGACAGAAGAAGGGTGAAGATAGAGTGTGAGTGGCTCCCTGTGACCCGTATGTCTGAGTCTTATTTCTCCAAGTGGCACTCTCAGGAGGTGGTGGAACCTTCCAGAGCTTGGGTCTTATGGAAGATCACTGGAGATTCAGGTATTTATTACAGACACGGAAAGCTGAAAAACGCAGAATGTGAGTGGTGCGGCAAAATCTATGGCAAAATGTCTAAATCAGTGGTTTATCGCTCATTAGAGACTGGTCATGAAATTGCTATGGTAGGTGATGAGCTGAGTGTTCAAAAGGAAGAGAACAGAACAATATGTGAATTTATTACAGGTACAAAAGATGACTACTGCTTATAGCTGCACGTTGAATTGTGCACAGGTGTGTATTAGATGCAATATAAAAATGCATATAAAATGCCAAAAGTGTTTGAAGGCTTCTGACCTTAAACTTAAAAACGGGTATGGTAAAGATTTTTTTCTTAATGGTAATCTACAAGTGGAATTGGGTTTTGGTGGAAGGAAGTCATGATCATCTTCATCAGAGGAGAGAGGATGGAGAAAGAATAAAGAGGGTATGGGTCTGCAGGCTCGGCATCTTTGGTGTTTGCAAGTTGAGGGTTCTGCCTGTGAGGTGGAAGTAAGGTCATTCCCAAGTGCGATGTGAGGGGAGGGAAGGTTTTGTGCAGAGTTGAGAATGCCATGGGAGCACAGAGACCAGGCCGTTCTCTGTGCTCAGGATTTTGCACTTAGTGTTTCTTTCAAATTCATACCTCTGGGCCTAGCAGGATTTGAATGCTGGTGACCTAAGGCAAATTGGCATGGCATTCAAATTGACCTGGCACTGGAGGTTGGTGGAAGTCATTACTTAATTTTGATGGTTGCAAGGAGTGGGAAATTCTTAAGGTGACATGGGTTGGGGTGAAGCTAGTCACCTCACAGGGTTCATCTTATTGGAAAGATTTAGCCCAAATTCTGTATGAGACTACTGAGCATAAAAATATTGAGATGTGATATACACAGGTGGATTGCCAGGCATTGTTGCTGGCTTGATTGAGATTGGTGGCCATGAACTTATCACGGTGCCAAGTTGCCTGCTCAGGTGATTTTTCTCCAGCAATGCTCACCCAAACAGAAGCTCCCCAGTCAGATAGCTCTTGCTGCATCATGCATCTCTGGATGAGTTAACTGAGGGAGCTTTGCTGACTCATGCTACCATGAAGCTGAAGGCAGAGGTCTTACAAAGGGACCCTCACACTTCCTTTGCCTCTTTCTGATCAGCTCAGTGTACGGCAGTTTCCATCTCAGGTATCTTGACATCATCTCTGGCACTGGAGGTTGGTGGAAGTCATTACTTAATTTTGATGGTTGCAAGGAGTGGGAAATTCTTAAGGTGACATGGGTTGGGGCGAAGCTAGTCACCTCACAGGGTTCATCTTATTGGAAAGATTTAGCCCAAATTCTGTACGAGACTACTGAGCATAAAAATATTGAGATGTGATATATACATGTAGCAACTCCCCAGAACGAATGCATTCAATATGTATTACAAATAAATACTTATAAAAATATCCATGTAAAAAAAGAGAATACCAAATATACCTTCCAGGAATGCAAACAAATTCCACAAGGAATATCAAGGACAAAAGAGACTACCGGACTATGTATTTCCAGAGTACCTTCCATGTGCTATGAAATTCATATTTGATATAGCCTGATTCAAAAGCCATTCTCTGTGCTCAGGATTTTGCACTTAGTGTTTCTTTCAAATTCATACCTCTGGGCCTAGCAGGATTTGAATGCTGGTGACCTAAGGCAAATTGGCATGGCATTCAACAGAGCTATCCCCTTTCTTCTTCCTGATGACACCCATTTCTGCAGGGACTTCTTGCTTGGTCTGCCCCTTTCTGGTCATTTGGAAGCTCTTCTCTTCTACCTGACTTACATTTTGGAACAGGAAGGGATCCTTTTCAGAGTTGTCTTTTCACAGTACCTGCTTTCACCGAGGACATGCACCTCCTAAACATTCACCTCTAGGACTGACCTCTCTTGGTTCCAGAGTCCCTTATGCTATGGTCTCTGAATTGTCTCCACCTGGCTCAGGCTTCAGTGGAGCCATGAAGCTCCTGCTGTGTGCCAACCACTGTTCTAAGAAGGGGGTTAGTCTCCAAAAAGATGGACAAGCCATCCATTGCTGTGAAATTTATTTCTGATAAGTGACACAACATAAGAGTGGGCAAAGGGAAAATCAGTAATAGAATGCAGATGGGCAACTTTCAGTCAGGGAGTCAGAGATAGCTTGTTTGAAGAAGTGGCCTCTGAAGTATGTTATGATGAAGAAAAGCCAGTCATCCTAGGAAAGGAGAACTACAGGCAGAGAGAATTCTGCAAGTGCAAAGGCACTGGGTGAGAATGAGCTTGGTGTATGTGAGAGACAGAGGAAGCCAGAGTAGCAGAAGAATGGTGCTGAAAAAGCCAGGAACAGATGAGTTGCAGAGACTGGCAATGGTCTTTTAGATCACAAGAAGGGGTCTGGATTTTTATTGTATTATTTTAAATAAAACATGTCCCAAACTGAACTCTTGGTCTTCTTCCCCAAACGTGATCCTAGGTTTTAGGACCTAGAATGTTCTTGGGCACCAACAAATAATTCAGCCATGTGATCACCCAGGTATGAGTCAGGCTCTCTTCTCACTCCCCTCTATTTTCTCCTTTATATCATTTGCTTCCAAACAAATACCAGTACCCTCTTGTCACTTTCCAGACTCTAAACAAAACTGCTTGATGTGTCTTTCTCCTGGAGATTCCACCAGCACCTCAAATGCATGCTCAAAATTAAGCTTTTTCTGATGCCTCCTTTATTCCTTACCTCCATAAATGACAGCATGTAGTTACCTAAGTATACATCAACTCCTTCTTTTTCACCTCCACGTCCAATCAATAGCTACTGTTGACTCTATTTTGTCAATATTTCTTGTGCTTGTCACAACCTCTTCACAACTTATTAAGTGGAGGTCTTTTTCCTATCACAATAGGCCCCCTGGCCTCTCATTTTAAAGCTCAGGCAGTTTGAATCCATCCTCAGTATTGGTTGAATATGGGAGATCAGTTTTATAAATCACAAATTTTTATTCAGTTACATCCTCATTGAAAGATGCCCTGCTATATAGAGCATAAAGTCCTGACTTCTCAAAGGGGTTCAAAACTCAATAACCTAAGGTCTTTGCTAAGCCCTTTTATCCTCATCTCCTACCCAGTTAACACTCTACTCCAGTTAGAATTAAACCACTTGCAGCTCTGCAAATGTACAAAACTATATGTCTGTATTTCTATCCAGGTTATTTCATCTTTCTAGAATGTTCTTATCTCTTGTCTATGTGAAAAATGTTTAGCATGATTTCTGTCGAGTGGTGTGGGTCCTTCCCATCCTGTATTTATCCTTCCTAGCTATAGTCAAGGAGTCTGTATGTGAACCTTCCTGCCACCCCAATGCCTACCTGATCTAGTGTTGGCTACAGTTCCATCATCTTGAGGGATGAAGAGCAAAATTCTGCTGCTAAGCATATTCTAAACCAAATACTCTTCCACCTCTACCACATAGGCATTGTCTATATAACAATACCTAACTCAGTACAATAATAACTATGACAAAGACAGGAAACAAGACTTAATAAGGATTTGTTGTATGACTGACACTGAAGATACAACAAACACGACATAGTTCTACCTTGACAGAGTTTGCAGTCAAATGAGAACATCATACAACCAATGAAATAAGTAACATAATAGGCTGTATGATTGTTCACAATCACTCGCTCCCTCCTGTCCTTACCGTGCATCCCTTTTCTTGGAACCTTCATTCCTATCACCCTTGACTTTGGTCTTGGTCTTGTGATTAGCTTTAATCAACAGAATGTGGGCAGACATGACACAGCCATTTTCAAGCACAGCCTTCTGATGTGCTTGGCTGGTTTGCCTCCATCTGTTGGAGCTTTTCCTTGTGCTATGGGAACAGCATGCTCTAGGTACAGACTACTAAGATCTTGAGGCTATTGATACCACAGCAGAAGTTGATGGATGCACATGCATTAAGGGGGGCATGAATACAATACAAAGGAAGGACTGCTTTCTGGATAAGGCAGCTAGAGAAGGCACCTGTAGGAAGGTGACAGTTAAGGGATGATGAGATGGAGCCATCAGTATGAGGGACATTCCAGTGTAGTGAACTGCCAGTGCAAAGGTGATGAGGTAGGAGGATAGGAAAGGGTCAGTCATGTACAGCCTCATAGACCTGTTGCTCAGGGATCTCTCATATCATCTAAGTCACTCAACTGAGGCCCAGGTCTTTGATTGGTGTGAAGCCTGTAGGGCCATGGTGAGGGTGACTACATATACAATGAACACTCTATACAGAATGAAAGGTGGCACAAATAATAATTACCTAGAACAAAAGATGTAAACCAGGGTTTTACTAAGCAAATAAAGATAGAAACGCACTGTATTTATGGCCCTGTTTTTCTCTGTCCACGAAAACATTTTTATTCTGTGGAAGTAGCTTCTGCTTCAAATGACAGGGATCAGCTCCCTCCTCCCTCACCACCAACTCCCCTCTGGGACTGGGACCCTCTGCTGAGTCTCACAGGTGAGGATCTGACAACTGTCCAGTTCTTTTCTCCTATGGACATTCCCTGCACCCACCGGAGCTAGGCTAGGTTCTTGGTATAGATCACCTATCTGCTCAGTGACATGGTCTGTGGGAGTTTCCACTGCCTGAAATTATCCTGCAGCCATCATGTTCTTGCCACACCTCTGGAACAGCGTCCACTAGTTATTCCTGGTGCCTGCTCTTCTTCGTCCCTCTCCCTGGCCAGGCTCTGAGCTGAGATACTCATGTGTTTCTCGGCTGCTGGCTGAGGGTCTTATATCACCCACTCAGGAGCAGATTCTGATACCTTATGAAACAAAGTGTGAAGTGAGCTCTAGGCTCCCAGGAAATAGCTGAATTTGCACTCCAAAGGCTTAGCATTTACCTTGAACACAGACTACAAATTCTTAGGAAAACATATGCAGCCAAACCAAGCCACCAGCTTAAATAAAGGTGGAACAAATGGGAAGAACAATGGGTTTGCATGTTATTTTTTGCATACATCACCGTACAGCGATGGGGGAGAAGCAAGTATTTTACCTCACTGAGTCTTATCCCACATGGAAGAAGAGCAGAGGAATAACTTCTAAAGTACAGCTTTGATGTGCTGATTCAAAGTGATGAAGCTTGGAAGGCAGGGAGCATGCCTGGGGCTCAGAAGCTTTTGCTGAGTTTTTAACCAACTCTGGAACAAGAGGGTCTGGCCCGGCTGTGCTGCTGATGGTGTCTCTACTCATGCTGCTTCCCAGTGCATCTCTTGGTCTCAACCCGCCAACCAACTACAGCAGCAGCAGAGGTGTTTCCCACCCCTCTAACAGTGCAGCCTCTACCAAGCAAGACCCCAACCCAAATGATTTGCTCTCTGCTCCTCCATCCCTCTTCTTCTCAATAAATGAACAGGGGACAATGAACCTGCTGTCTTCTGTGGGCAGGAGAGCCATTCTGTTGGCAGCCAAAGGGGCCCTGGTGCTAAATGGCTCCATACATGAGGGATAGGTGTTCTGTTAATCTTGTCTTTACTGTAGGATTCTGAGGACTGTGATACTTTGGGTAAAAGATGGATGCTCTGATGACTTGCTCCTTCCTTAACCTCAGAAAAATGCTTCTTGCCACTGTGAAGTCACACATCTGCCTGTGCCCAACCCCTACAACTCATGAGTGACCCTCAGAGGGTTCTACCTTTGCCACAGGAGCTGATCCTAGATGACCACTGATTCTCACTGGGGTTAGCTTCAGTTGTCCTATTACTCAGACCAGGAAGACACCAGTGTTGGCTGACATTTTAGTGTGATGTCATTTAAGAGCCCAAGTCTTCCATCACCACAGAGGAATCCAGGAAAGAGTGCAGACTACATTCTCCATGGTCTGGAGGTGCACCCAGGTCTGCAAGCTCAGCCACTGTTTCTCTGAGGCCCTCAGTACCTAACCACTTTCCTGGTCTCCAAGTTCCATCAGAGCCCACTGTATCTACCAGGGCTGCTTTAGCAGACTGCCTTTCCTCAGATGCAAAACAAGTGATGGTCCAGTCATGCTTCAAAGTGCCACCCACTAAGACTGTAAGAGAATATAAATTGTTCCTCAGCAAGGTCACAAGGAAGTTTGTGTGGATTCCCTGCAGGGGACCCACCATAATCCAGAGCCACGCAGTTAGCCTGAGATAGCAACCTTCAGGGCCTTGTGGAGCCTTATTGAATTAATAAGGAAGCCTGAGGATAGCATTCCCATTCTTTAGTCTTCAGCTGAGCCCCAAGAGATTGCTTTTGTGTATAATGACTGGAGGCAGGCCCTTAAAAAAGGTAACCCAAGACGAGGAGCTCAGCAGTGACCCCTGAGCACCACAGAACCGAGGACACCCATTACACGTAGGGCAGTGTAATGCATGTACGTCCAAGTGAAACCACAGATTTGCCACAGATTTTATCTTGTTCCCGCTGAACTGGAGGCTCCAAGAACAGGGCAGGGATACTGCAGCACATCACACTTGTGCTCTGAAGCCAGCTGCTGTGAGGGCAGACCTTGGCAACTGAGGTTCTATGTCTGCCTCCACAGCTGCCTTCCCCAGCATGGCAGAGCACAAGGAGAAGACACACACGGGGTGTGGAATATTCACAGAGCAAACAGTCTGTTGGCTTGATCTGGAAGGCTGGAAGGCAGAAGTAGTGAGGATGGAGACAGCCTAACCTAACCCCCTGCAAACAGAGACCACCATCACAGCTAGATTCCTATAGCTTGGTAAGATTGCCCAGTTCCCATTCTGCCCAGTAGTGGAGGCCCTAACATTCCTTAGCCCAGGACTCTGGCCTGGAGAAAAGTGGTCTCTGGACAGAGTGTGAATTGAGCTGTGTTTGCAGTTTGTCTCTGGATGGATTCCTGGGTCACACTGGATTGAAATGTTGTCTGTGTTGCAAACCTCCAAGAAAACTTCTGAGAAGCTGCCAACTGGAATAAAATTTTCCTTCTTTTTTGTAGCACTTTGTAAAACATCTATTATCATAGTAATTCAGTGACTGTTTGGTCATAAAAGTGTATATTTATGTCACTGACTAGACTGAGCTCTTAGAGGGTAAGAGACTTGTCCATGGGAGACTTATCCATGACATTCTCTGGGTACTGCAGACAGTGCCTGGTCCATGGGAACCCTTCCCCTTCATCTTTTGCTGCATTTAAATTAAATAAAAACAGGCAATCATAGCATCAGGACGTAAAATGCCAAAGTATTAGCCCAGAATTTCATTCCTTCCTAAGATATCAGTACGGAGGCTGATATTCCATGAATTCCAGGGAACAATGACACCAGAACTACTAAATTATGTCAGCCTTAACCTGATCAGTATTATAACAACAGCACATGACCACAGTAGATCCCTTCATGCACCATAACTCAGGCCACTTGGGATGCCATCTTTGTCAAGGAACCAAATCCCTCAGAAGATGCCAAAGTCCCTCCAAGCATCTGGCACATAGTAGGTGTTCCACAGTAGTGGTTTAGAAATCTGGTCCAACACCTGGATCACGCAGAGAGGTTTTATTATTTATTTATTTATTATTATTATTTTTGTGGGACCAGGGCTCAAACTCATAACTTTGCACTTGCCAGGCAGGCACTTGTGCCATGGAGCTATCTCCCCAGCCCCTCAGAGAGGTTTTAGAATTACAGTTTGTGGGTCCTATCTTGGGCATGCTGAACTGAAATTTCTGGGAAGGAAGCTGGAAATTCTGCATTTTAAAATGCCTTTGAGTGAGTCTAAAGACTAGTTAAGTTTGAGTTCATTTTAGACTGGGCAGGGGCAGCAAAGACAAAGGGTATCTGCTTATTTAAGCATAAAAGTAACAAGTGACATATGTTGCCTATTCTGGCCTGACAGGAAAAATGGCGACTCTGCTTCCTTGGACATGCTGACAGGAAATGCCTGGGAGGGGATCTCCACTGTGAGCCATCCTTCTACCCAATCTTTGCTTGACCTGCCCATTGCCAGTAAGAGTGAACACTTGTATTCCTTGGGCTGTGTTCTTACAGGCAGATCTGGAGCCATGCCTACCTAGATGATGTTATGTTGGGACATTCCAGCTCCACAGCCAGTGGAGTGAGGTGTGAGGATAGATCCAAAGGGTCAGCTTCTGGTGGGCTTCAGATGGGCCAGCATACTCCTAGGCTGTCTGAGTTTAGGATCCCTATCACCCCCACTGCCTCCCTTTCTTCAACATGTGTGGTCTTCTAAGTTGGTTCTTGGGTTCTTTTATCCCTGCTGTGATTAAAGCCCTTTCCTAAATGGTCTCCTATTGCTGGGCAGTATATAGCCTGCAGGGGAGAACACATTCCCTTGGGCGAGGACCTGACTCAACTTAGAGCCCACCCCACATCAATTATCTGCTTACATATACATGAAGCTAACATGTAATGACAGAAACCAAGCTGGTTTGGTACAAGGGTTGTCTAACTCTCTGGACATCCTAATAGGCACTTCTGGCAGCCCCTTTGTGAGCCATTCTTTCACCCAGGCCCAGGCCTCCCTTAACACTGGCATGCCCTGTCAAGCTACCCTAGGGTACCAGGAAGCTTTTCAGCTATGACCTCCTTGCCCACACTCCTGTGCAGGAACAGTAGACCACCCTGCCTCCTCTGCTACCATGACTGTCTGCCAAGGCAAAGATCCTTTGGGCCACTGAGAGCTGTCCTGAGGGACAGGCCACATCACCAGCAGCAGAATGAGACTACAGGTTCTCATTGACCAGGTTTTTGACAGTCACAGAAAGAGGGGTCTGTGGAACTCCCTAAATTTCCTATTTATTTCCTTATGGTTAGTGAGAACTTATAGAGATCTTGTAGAAATGAGAAGAGTGAATGACAAGCAGAGGAAATGCACACAGCTCTTATCATGGCCCCTGCCCCAGTGTTCAACATTCCCAAGAATATCACCCTCTATACCAGTGGTACGGAACCTGGGGCACCTGGGTTATTATTTTTCTTTTAAGACAAAAGATACTAATGTAGAGTCTTTTTTTTCCCTAAACTAAAATGTCAACATTCAGGTTTAATCACAGTGTGGGCACTTGGTGATAAATAAATGGGCTTGGGGTTAAAGTTTGGCACTAGGGTCTCTAAAAGGTCCCTTGTCACTACCTTATCTTGAGGGTGATGCTTTTAGACCTCGCCTGATCCCAGCTCTGACTCAGAACACTGGAAAACAGCAATTTGCGAGGACTCTAGCTATTGTGATCATATTTTCTTGGCCAAAGCAAAGGATGTTTGAAATTGCATTTGTCCCGGAAAATCTGAAATTATGCATTTTCAGGGAATACCGGAGTTCAGCCATGGAAGGAGGGAAAACCGGGACACGCTTCATCTGCACATGGGGTGTGGAAGTTGAGGTGGGAAGGGAAGTGAACAAAAAAAAAAAAAAGCACATGCTTATTTAAGAAGCAAGGTAGCCAACCATGTATGTGACCTATATGAGGAGAATCACAGAGCTGTTAAATTTAGCAAAATAAAAGTAGAGGAACCAAAGGAGAGACGTGCTACATAGCTGACTGGGAAGGCTGTGTATTACAAAATGCCTATTTTCTTCAAGTTAATTTATAGTTTAATGAGAGTACACACACACAGTCCCAATAGGATTTATTTTTACTCTGAGAAAATGATTCTAAAATTAGTCTTGAACAACAAACAGATGAGAATAACAATGAGTATTCTGAAAGAGAAAATAAGTAAGGGAGGAAGGAGTCCTTTCTAGCTCGGCTGGATATTAGGACATCTTATAAAACAACAATTAAAATTATTCAATACTGGGGCCAAGATAGACAGAGCAACAGTACAAAGTGATGACTCAAGAAATAAACCTAACTACATTTGAAGATTGAGTATGTGATAAAGCAATCTATTTTCTTCAAATCACAAGGGAGATGAATTCATAAATTATGTTGGAAAACTGCCTGAAAGTTTGGACAATATTATGCACGCATCTAAATAAACTGCAGATGTATTAACAAATTACAGTTTCAAAAAATCAAATTACTGACAAGATACCTAAAAATAGAATGAACTGATTCTCAGAACCATGGCAGAATTATAAAACTTTGTCAGCTTTCAAAAGAAATCACAAATGTTGAGGGATTTGTCTACATGCAAAAGCAAAAGCATTATAATGCCAAGTAGCAACACACATATGTACAAAGGAAAACAAGGTTGGGAAAACATGTGCATCAAAGACCACATGGAATTCCTATCCTCAACTAGAAAGACCACCTTCAAGTTGAAAAGGAAAACAGTAGTGTTTTACTTAACCACACGGGGATCGAGAAATACACAGATTTATGTTCCTGCTACATGGACAGGGCCCCGGCTGGCTGCACGTGAGCTAGGCGTAAATCCCCACTCATCCTGTGATGGGAAATCCTGGAGCACTCCTGGCACCTCTTGTACACCTCTCTCCCCAACAGGACATCCTCTGGTCTGTGACCACTCAGTGTCTTTCCATGGATCCCATCATCCTTTTTCACTCACATCCAAGTGTCAGCCCCTCTAGAAATACGTGCAAACCCAGATACCTAGACTGGTAGTGCATGCACGTGTGCATACAAGGGTGAATGTACACACGAGCCAGTGTATCCATCACAGATGACAACCCTTCTGCAGACCCCCACACCCCATCTTCTCTCAGAATGCACTAGCATCACTGACAAGTCTTGTTTTCCAACCAGTCTCCAATGTCATCTACTGTGTCAGGTCATTATTTATTTATTTATTTATTCATTCATTCATGTATTTATTTACTTACTTACTTACTTATTTAATGTATTTTGGGTACAGGGTCTCACTACACAGATTGGACTCATAATGATCACCTTGTTTTCAGCCTCCCCATTGCTAGGTTTACAAGGGTGCGCCACCATGCCTGATCTCAGTGGCTGGCTCAGCATGCCCCAGGGCAGGGCCAGCACAACTTGTAGTGCTCAGGATCAAGCCCCAGTCCCTGTGCTCGCTTAAGCAATGCTTAGTCCGCTGAGTTATGTCACCAGCCCAAGGTCACCATTCTAATAGGGATGAAGTTGAGTCTGTGCTCTATGAGATGAGGGGTCATGACAATCTATTTGGCACTCATCCCCATTCCTGGCCCACCAGTTGCTACACAAATATGCATGAAGCAAAAAGAAGAACCTAGATGTAGGAACAGCACCAAGACTGCTCATTGAAAACTACATTTTAACCCATAAGAGTCCACTTCTGTTTACAGAACTGCGCCTGCCGCTGCATGGAGAGAGTGCCTGCAGGTCAAGGGCTGCACCCCACTCATCTCTGGATCCCCAGCACTCATCACAGCCACGAGTGCTCACAGCAGTCAGCAGGGGCTGGCTGGAGGGACGTGTTCAGTGCAGACTTATTAAATCAGCACATTTCCAAAAGCCACACCAGCGCTAGAAGTTAAGGGAAACTGATAAAGGTTACAAGTGATATATGTGACCTATATGAAGAAAACCACACAATTATTATCTTTAGAAAGTGAAAGCAAGTGAACACAAAAGAGATATGACGTGTTTCTAGGTAGGACAGCCTCACATTATGTGGGTTTTGTTCTTCTGCAGCTCTTGCTTTGGCATTGTGGGTGGCGTACAACACTTTGAGGGCCTATGCTAAGAGCATGTGTCAAGAATAAAAATGCCCATACACTAGATTGATCATCCTGCCCCTAGAAATTTACCCAAAGAAATAATTTAAGAGCATGAGGGGAAAGCCATATACATGAGGATGTTAATTGCAGCCTTATATAAAATAATTGAACATAATTGGTTGAATAATTCATGGTCCATCCACTAGACAGAGTATTCCATCGATCTTCAGAAGGATAACTACATAAGACATGTGGCCATATATACAACATAAAATGAACTTTAAATTGCAACATACAAAATGGTATGTTTACTTTGATCAAAACCACATGAAAGATGAGTGTAGATGGTTAAGAGTGAAAAAAGGATAATGATCTCAGGTGGGGAGATAAGGAGGGGTTAAGGGTAAAAAATGATTGAGACATGTTATATGTAGGTACCAATTCTCCAAAACAAGTATTCCCATTTTATTGTAGACATACACTAATAAAAGAACGAAAAGAAGAGACAAAATTGAAATCACTTTCATTTAGGGGAAAGAGATTAAGTATTTTATTTCTTTAAACCTCTTAATTTATTTAAATCATTATATTTATTCAACAATTTAAAACACTAGATTATGATCAAAACCTGTTTGCATATTGGCTCTTAAGCGGCAGATATTTCTTGATACAGAATTACAGTATGTTATACAGGGCATGGCCTTGACCAATTGCCCCTTCAGCCTGAATAGGATCATCCCTTGCCTTCTAGATTAGAATTTAACTAGAAACCAGGCTACCCTTTTATGCTTCTGACTTTGTATGTAGGTAGTGCTCAAAAAATCAAGACAGATGACAGATGGATAAGTGGATGGGTAGAATAAGTGAGAAACAATAAAACGTAGGAATGCACAGTGCACACTGATATGTGGCTTTGGTAAGGCTGCAGTAATGAGTATAGATCACAGCTCCTTCATGAACCTGCTTAACTTATCAGACTGTTATTTCACGGCAGTAACTTCTGCCAAGACAGGGCTTCTGTACTTCATCTATTGTTTTTGTTCGAAAGGTTTCTTGTCTTTCTTTCTACAGATGCACCCTCAGATTCTAGGAATCTGATGCTATGGAAAAAGAGTGGGGCTTGGAGTGGAATCTGGGCTTGATCACCACTGTGCCTATGGGTCCAGTGGTACATTGGTTCATGAACTTAAGCCTTTCTATGATTCTGATCAAAAACCAAACTGAACAAGAACCAAATCGAATTTCCCCATGAAGTCAATATGAAAACTAACTACTGAATCTGATTTAGCTTTTGTCCAATTTGGGTTGCATCCAGACTCATGGTAAGAATTAAGTTGGTGAACCAAAGTAACACGATAGTTTTAATTCTAGGCCAGCATTTTAAGATTCATGGCCTTTAAGTTTGTGGTCTTACCTCCTTGAAGTTTATTTTCATTCTGAGGTGTGACCGGAAGGTATAGTGTATGTTTAAATTTTATTTAAAAATTATAGTAAAAGACACACTGTGTACAGTGTTTTGTAGAGCTGTTGTCAGTGTCAGTGATCTGGATGAGTCATGGCCATTGCTTGATCAGTTTACTCTCTGTGAAAGACTGAGAGAATGTTTTCTCTCTAGGTGACTCTCCTTAGGCCCACTATACATTGTCAATCCCTTTCCTCTGTGGCCCCATAATCTCCTTGAACAAAAAATTTGGGACACTACTGAGTTATGCACTGTACATGGTTTCAAGGTAAATCCTGAGGAGATTTGACTGACCTTGGGAGCTACAGAAGTTACATGTTTTGTTATACAGGTCTTGCTTTAATTTGCCTTTAACCACTCAGCAGAAAAGTTTAACCATGAGGCATAAAAAGTAAAGCTAGATTAGTATGCTGAGCTGTAAAAGGCTTAAGTCAACAGCTTCCATCATTGCCAGTTCTGCCAATAACCCACTACGATTATGGAATATTGGATTATATATACAACTACTTTCTCTTCGTTCAATGAGAAGAAATTTTTGTACCAATAATGATTAGAAAAATTATCATGTCTGCATCCTGTGTTCTGAATAACTACTATGAGGGCAACAACATACATTGTACCCATTATTGGGAATGTACTACTAACGTGTTTTGAAACTGTCACATTGTTATTTCTTATTAAAAGTAATAAAAATAAAAGACACATTGTGATTAATCCCACTTGAAAAACTCTGACTTTCAACAATTTATCCCATTGTTCTTGCTGCCTTTTGAAGCAGTTCTAGAAGCCCTCTTTCATGGGAGTCTTTAGTTGTGCTGTTGTGGCTGTGTTGACATCCTAAATTGATTCACAAAAATTATCTTTCACAGCCATTTTGCCTTAAGTCACAAGTCACAGGGTGCCAGATGTGGTAAATAAGGTGGATGAGGACATGCTGAAATGTTTTTATGAGCATGTCATTCCACTGAGGGGACCTGGAAGCAGCACTTGTATTTTTGATCAGAACAAAGGATTTTAGAATTACTTCAGAAAGTGGAAAGGATGGCAGAGTAAATATGTTTGAAGTAGAGAGTAGTTTGAGGGGGATTAATGGCAATGAGTCTTTTACTATTAAAAAAAATAACATCTAAACATGCACCATATATTTTGAACAGACTTCACACAAACCAAGAAAATAAAGGCAAAACTGTAGGGAAGACTCCTAATCTTCCGATGATGTAAAACAGTCAATAAATACTGGCATTCTCTCCTGTGCCATTCTCTCTCTCTCTCTCTCTCTCTCTCTCTCTCTCTCTCTCTCTCTCTCTCTCTCTCTCTCTCTCTCTCTCTCTCTCTCTCTCTCTCTCTCCCTCTCTCTCTCTCTCCCTCCCTCTCTCTGTCTGTCTCCCGCCACCCGGGGGTTGAACTCAGGACCTTGCACTTGCCAGGCAGGCGCTTATGCTGCTGAGCTATCTCTTCATTGACACACTCTTCTCATTGTCATAATGCCACAGTCTAGACTAATCACAACCTTAATTTAAATGCATATCTACAGGGTGTTCATATTAAATGGGACTAAGTTATCCTAGACCAGTAGTTCTTTTATTGAGGCTGGGTTTTCTATTAGGGAATATTTGGTAACCTCTAGGAAAGATTTTACTTGTCACAGCTCGTTTGTAGGATAGGTGACACTGGCATTCAGTGGGTAGAAGATAGGGATATTGCTTAAACAACTCACCATGACCAAACGGCCTCATGCAAGAAACAGGGTAAAAATATCAACAAACAAGATTAATACACCCGACATTTGAATAACAGTCCATAGGAGAGATCACCTTTGTGATGATCTTTTGGCTGAATCCTTTTCTTGCTGCAGAAATGTGTGTGTGTGTGTGTGTGTGTGTGTGTGTGTGTGCTGGTGTGCAAGCCAGTGTCCATACCTCTGAGGTAGTGTCATAGGAAGGAATTCAGGGGAAAAGACAAGAAGATCCTGGAAAAGGGCCATCTCCTGTAGCATCCTGTGTGGAACACTCTTCTTGCTTCCCAACTCTTAAAAGCCCAGCCAGAACCCTCTGTTCTCTGTGACATTTACTCTGAGCATGCAAGGACCCAATTTCCCATCTCTGACCACTCAAGATTCAGCAGCTGATCTGTAAATTAAACTGTATGTCCCAGGAGGGCCCACCTTCCCACTTCACATGTGTGCCATATATATTAAGACCCAAGCAATTAGGATTCACACCTTTTTGTGATGCTTTACAAAATGGCAAAGGAAAGGAAAGCAAGTATGAACATCCCTGCTGTCTCCATGAGTCTCTGGTGAAGCCTGTTTTGAAACTTTTTTTGAAAGTGGCTGCTAATGGACTGATAATTGGTTTCCTGACTTTCTCATGAAGTGTGAAGTGCTCTGCTAGCCTGTCAACAAAGCATCAAGCACTATGCAAACCACCCTCAGAATTATTTGTATCTTCTTCCCTATTGTAGCTCTTGTGGTGGAGGAATGACTGGGTAGGGTTGCGTGGGAATAGCTCTGTTTTTTTTTTTTTTTGTTTTTTTTTTGTAAGGACAGGGTTAACTGGGCAGAGATTTGGAGTAGTAAATAATCTTAGGACCTGGGTAATGCTCATTCTCCAGGGTAATGAAGGGGAGCAGATTTCCTAGGCAGAGACTGGACAGTCCTAAATCCAACACTTGGTGCCTGGCACAAGATAGACACTCGGTGAATACTACTTGTGGCTGGCTCTGTGCAGTGGTCTCTGGAGATGTGAATCAACCCAGGGGGATGAGCGAGTGGCAGTGAAAAAGCCCGCTCCGTCCTTTCTTTCAAACTGCTTTCACTGTGAGAGACACCATCATCCTGAAAGCCTAGATGGAACAAGACTGTTTATGGCATCTCTACCACTGTGAGGGCAGCACAAAAGGCAATAAAGTGATCTTGAAGTCTCTGCTTGCTACAGAACATGTTTGGACACATGAAGGAGGCCTGTGTTTATGTGGTGTCAGCAGGGCAATTCCCTGGTAAGAAGCTGTTCTGAAGAAAATGTTTCAAGAGAAGAAAAACATACTGCTTTGTAGTTCTTTAGACAATTGTTCAAAATTTTGAGTCATCAAAATAATTTTCTCAATCTCTTTCCAACTCCTAAGGAGGAAAGACCAGCATTGTTTGCTAGGGATTGCATTAATGTTTATTGTGACCCATGTGTGGTAGCATTTATGCGAGCTCCTGGGAGAGGTGTTTTTGTATGTACATAGGAACAACCTTACTACTTTATATTTCTCTCAGAGATGTTGTCCCTTTTCTATTGATCTCACATTATGATGGAGTTAATCTAAAGTCAGAGCAGAACTGTCAGTCAAAGAATGACCTGCTCTGTAATGATCCACTTCATAGAGTAATTTTGAGGCATTCATGGTGGAAAATGTGGGGACTTCTCCTGTCACACTTATTTTTCACTGTGACTATCATCATAGAGGCTTAGGATTTGAGAGTAAGAATGGACTACTGCCCAGTTGGATTGATTGGGAAACCAAAATCCAGGGAGCAGGAGTGCTGACTGCAAAAGGAAGCTGAGCGGGGGGAGCTCCAGGCTGAGTTCAAAGTTATTTCTGTGCTTCCGACCTTCTTTATCATCATCTCTTTACTACAAATTATACTGTGAGCTCCCTGACAGCAGAACTCAGGGCTTCTGAAAGCATCAGCTTAGGGGCTGGGTACTGAGCAGAGAGCAGACAGCTGGTGACCCTGCACATTCAAGAGCTACCACTGTGACCTTGCTCTGTGGTACAGAGGCACAAGGACAGTTGATATTCCTGGCCACCTCCACTGAAGCAAGCATCGTAGAGGTTCAAGCTGTGCTCTATTATACTCAAAGACATTCAGACACAAGTGTCTGGAGTGATGGAAATGCCTGGGGATGCCACCCTCCTGTATCCAAGGATTGTCCAGCAGAAATGCCACACCAGACCCCAACAACACCTGCTTCAGAGTTTCTACCAATAAGCCCCAGGCCCCTCATTCACGTGGGAAACCACAGAGAGCATAATCCATATGCGCAGGGACAGCTCTGTTATCCTTTCTTGTCAGCTGTTTGCAAAATATGTTCAGCTCACTGGAGGCTGTCAGCCCTGCTCCTAGAAACAAGAGCCTGCTGAGCTGCTCTTGAAGGTCTTCTGCCCTTAGTGAAGGTTTTAGAAAATGTGTTAAAATGACTTCTAAGAGGAAGAGAGTCAAGTTCATTCACATGACAGATAGACCCCAGAGAGCATGTTCCTTGCTCTCCACCTCTCTCAGCTTGTGGGGACAAGGAACTTTGTCCTGGTCTCTTCAGCTTTAGTCCTACCAGCTCTTGACCCTGGAAATCCAGCTCTCTTCTGGTTCTGTTTTCTTTCATCTAGATGGAATTTAAGAAATTGGTGGGGGACTCCATCCATACTCTCCCTTCTTAAGACTGTCTCCAGTCAGCACCTACCTGGACTTGATCTCTACCATGGTCAGAACTTTTGTTCTTGCTGTCTGGAGGGGGTCCCTCAAGAACCTTTCCTGCTCCTCCTGTCTTGAAGCACCCAGCATGCTAAGGGCTAACACTGCTGAACATCATTTTCCAACCACACAGCGGAGCACAAGTGGGCAGATAACATGCAGATTCGATTTGTTTTTCATTAAGGCTAAGGTGTTCAGTGTGAATTTAAAAAGTGATTTGATCTTTAAACTTTTGAAGATTTTCACACAAATCATCTTACAAGTCATCAAAAATGCCTTTACAAACAGAGTAGTATTATTTTTCATTTGAAAAGTATAACCACTGTAGTATGACCTAACTTGCCAGCTTGTTTGCCTGGAACTCTCATTACCACAGAGAAGCTGATAATCTCCCACACTACTCCCTTCTGCTTGCAGACCTATCATTTTCTTGTATGCAGAAGCCTTGAACAGCCCACCAAAGTAGGTAAATGACCACAGCGTCAGGCTGTCTACCGTTCTCTGAGAGAAGCACATTGAAAGAGCACATTGAAAGTGGAGGTGAGGGTTGGAAGACAAAGCAACAGTCCAGAGAAGCTGAGACCATGCCTGACCTTCCCTGCTACCCACAGTGCCTCGCATTGACAAGACTTGCAGTGCCATTTATGTCACACAAAGTATGGTCAGCAGGTCCAAGAGGAACGAGGGAAAAGGGGTTCCACCATAGGAGCAATTCCAAGCCTTCCACCAAAGATCAACCATCCAAAGACAGCTAGAGTCCTCATCCTGCCTAAATCCCACAAGAGAATAACTACAGGAAATGCATATGCTGCAAGGTGTGGTGTCCCACAGCACTGGAAGGCCAGTATGGACCTCCTTCTAGACACACAGGTCCCTGGAGCCCCAGTCAACTCTACAACAGCAGTGGCAGCAATGAGGGTGAAGAGGAAGTGTCTGGGTCTGAGCCTTGTGAGTCACGCCCATGGATCTACTTTGCTCTTAAGGATCACCATAGAAGGTACAAGATCTGTAAAGGTCCCCACAGGTCCAGGGCAATCATTCTCAATGTTGTAGTCTACATTACTGCCAGAAGCAAGGGCCCAGCCAGCAACGTCCCTAGGAATAAAAGAAACCAACCAGAGTGAAGCTGTTGGCACACACTCAACAGTGCCAAGGGATGGGACCCAAGAATTGGTTAGGACATGGCCCCTGTGTCTTGGTGGAGACCCTGTGGTGCTGCCTCCCACTCACTTACACACACAGCCTGGCTTCTTAGCAGACCACTGGTTATTCTTTTGGCATGTGATTGCCTTCTGCCCCACCAATTCAAAGGCAGGTTGGCACTCAAACTTGAGTGTGTCACCATGGCGAAAGCGGGAACCTTCCCTCTGGCCATAGGCAGGAATGCCGGGGTCGCCGCAGCTGCCCTGCTCGATCTCTGAAAGACAGGAAGATGAGAAAACAGAGACAACAGGTGACTTGATACCCTTTTCGGAGTGGTAGGCCCCTTGTGCACTCTCTACTACCATCCCTCCCCACCCCCACCCTCCTGCTGTGAGTCAGCTCTCTCAGCCACATGTGCTCACTGGTGGTGAGATTCATGTTTGAACACAGCACTTGTGAACCAAGGGGCCTTCAGTTGACACATGTCTGTGACTCCAGTCTACATATAGTGTTCTAGACACTTGTCTATTTTTATTTAAGGTATATTGTCATTCTTAATGGGTTATCTATTCTAGTGGCTGTGAAGTCCCAGACTTTGAAGACTTCCTGACTACACCTGACCCCTGCATCTGATCACTCCTGTCCCTAGATGGAGCATAAGTGCAGACCACTCCAGAGTGGCAAAAGCAGACACAGTTGAGGAGCGGCTGGCACTGTCATAAACCAGAGATTTGGTGGGGATCAGTATTGGCTGTTTTCTGTTACAGAAGGGCCATGGAAGGCTTTTTAACTTTTAGTTTGAGATGGCAACAGGTAAAATGAAATGAATAATTCATTGTGAGGACTTTTAAAAAAGCTCAATTGAACCAACAGTGGTGAGCCAGCCTTACAGAGGGGTGGCTGAGACAGCACAGGGTACAGCGGGCTTCTCACAGGAGTTAGCCAAGACCCAGGTGCTCCTAAGAGGGCTCTGTCTTTGGTTACCCCAACTTCCGTCTGTTTTGTGCTTTAGGCTGTGAGAGATAAAGATGGAACTCTGACCCACTGAGGAAGGATTCCTATAGGAAAGACAGGACCTGGGGGTGGCTCAGTGCTAGAGCGCTTGCCTAGAACTGCTAAGGTCCTGGGTTCCATCCCTAGCACTACAAAAAGCAAAGCAAAACAAAACAAAACCTTTAAACAGAAAAAAGAGGAAGTCACAAAGGAGGTGTTCAGTCTGAGGCAAGACTGTAAGAGTCCTGAGATTTGTGAAAAATACACCCAGGGTTATCAACAGAATCAATGGAGTGTATTAGACACCTTTTCTCAATAGACATCTTTATGGACTGTCAGAAATCATGGTCCTAGAAATTTCTGTGTGTGACTTTGGCAGGAGTGGTTCTAGAGAAACCTTTTGTGCCCACAGCTGGGGGATTTCTGTGGGCTGATTAGAGTAGCGGATGACTCTAACATAGACAGAGAGCCTCTTGACTGTTGTATTGATGTTGCCTTAAAAACCAGAACTTCCTGCCCTTTGCTGAGGGTGGAATGCAGGATAAGCGCGCACACACACACACGTGTGTGTGTATGTGTGTGTGTGTGTGTGTGTGTGTGTATTATCAATCAAAGGTCCTAAGACATGACTGTTTCAGCCCCCAACCTCTTATCTTGTGTTCCTTTGGTCTCCACATCTACACATATACTTGCTGAGGAGTATCTGAGCATGATGAGTTGACCTTACTCTCCTAGATCAACTCATAATAAGAATGCCCTATTCCTTGCCAGCATCTAAGGATGTAGCTGAGGACAGAGGTACAGTTTCTAGTGAAGTCTTGCCCTAGAATTTCTACCCTAGAAAACATGAACTTTCAGAATGTGTGTCGGTTCTGGCCCCAGCAGCTAGTCTGACATGAAGAGAATGAGCATCCCCAGGGAGAAGAAGGGCTCTGCCAACCGCACATTGTGTACCTACAGCTCTGACCCCACCCAGCTTGCTTCTCCTGCCCACAGTGTAATCATAGTCATGGACGGAGTAGCTACTGTGTGCCAGCCCAGTGCAAGGCATTGGAAATCTGCATATGGTCTCTATTGCCTAGAAGTGAGCAGACAGGAAAACAGGCACTAGGGACACAGGACAGCTGTGCTATGGAAGCACATGGAAGCTTAAACGAGGAGCTCCGAGAACTCAGTAATCAAGGCGACTAAATCTTCACATAATACAGCTTTTATTCCCCTAAGAAAATTATAGCTAATACATATAAACCCATCCCTCAATGGAAAAACATTTACAGTGAAGGACTGGCTCTGACCTTGCACTTCAATGACTTACCTTACCACATAGTCATTTTTAAAATCATGAATGTTTTCCAGTAATCTTGATTCTTAAAATATTGCCTTAAAATATTATATATTATATATTTAACAGTGTTTGACCCACTGTTAAAATTTTGTGCCAGAGGAGAATGCCTCTCTTACCTCTCTAGAGTCCCAGCCTTGGGTCAGGGAGGGTTTCTCCCTTTTTGTTTGTTTTGTGTATTTGGTACAGGGATTTGCTATGCACCCTGGACTTGTAAGTGATCTTCCTGTTTTCAGTCTCTCCAGCACTAGGAATGCAGGTGGGCACCACTATGGCCAGTCTTGGTGGTCTTGGTGGCCGGCTCAGCACCTAGGGGCAGAGCTATCCAGCATATGGGGCCGGGGATCTAACCCCAGTCCCTATGCTTGCTTAAGCAGGCGCTTAGTCTGCTGAGCTATCTCACTGGCCCAGGGAGGGCTTCTTGGAGGAGGTGAAGTCTGAGCTGAGGTTTAAGGCTGCAGAGGTGCCCTCAAAGGGAAAAATACGCTGGTGAGAAGGGGTAGGAAAGGTTGTCCCAGTGAAGGGAAGTTCCCAGGCCTCCAATAGCCAAGGCTGTTTATAGGACTGCAAGCTATCAGTGTGCCAGTAATTGCCCAATGTTTATCATTAGAGCTGGCTTCTAGTTATATGAAAATTCTAGCACTGTTGCCCAAGAACACTGGAAGCACTTGACATACCATTGGCTCAGTGCACCTGGGTAGCAGCCCAGAGAGCTAGGTACTATTTTTCTCATGTTGAGAAAAGGTGAGAAAACAGAGGCACAGAGACATCAGGTAATTATCCAAGGCCACAGAGCTAGGAGGTGGAAACAGGAGACTTGGTCTGTGTGGTTCCCATACCCCTCAGTCCTGTGCGGTGTCCTCTGCAAGTCTAAGCATTTCTACAAGACAATGAGGGATGAAGCTAGGAAAGACATAAAAGGTCCCTGTGGGCAGGACCTAGCCAGGAAAGGGGCTGTGCAATCTGGTAAAGAAATTGAGTTTCCCATGGTAGAAAATGGGGAATCAATAAAGGACTGCATTCTACTCAGTGTTTGCTATTTTGTAAGGGAAAGATCACTCCAACCACAGCCTAGAGAATAGTCTGGGGATGGTGTGGGTGTTCACTGAGCAGGAGCCACTGTGCCGGGTCCCCAGGGCACAGTAGAGACCCAGGGAGATGTGAGCCCTGGCCTGGCCTAGAACGTCTAGAACTGCTACTCTAGTGAAGGCTCACAATGGTCTAGGAGATGTTTTAATGGTACCTTGGATATCACATAGACATAGGGGATGCAGAGATGCAGGAACCTCTGGGAGCTATGAAAGAGGAAGTCACAGGCCATGTCATCAGTGAGAAGACAGGAGGAGTGGATTGGAGGGCTCCACTAGGCCTCAAAGGCTTGGCCTACACACAAGGAATGGTTTCTGTGAGATGAGAACACAGGAAGAGGTGCAGGGATGAATGTAGGGTCACCACTAGGGCACGCTGAATTTTGAGGTGTGGTGGGAACTCCAAGAGAAATTTTCTAGTAAGAGATGGCTATGTCAGTCAGCCTTAGGTTTAGGGCTTCTCCTGGTCTAGACATGCAGAATCTGGAATTCAGCTCATAGATAGTAAAAGAAGCCACAAGAATGATGAGACCACCCAAGGAGGGTGAGAAGAAGAGTGAGTTCTGGACAAGACTTGGGGCAGCATAGGGAGCAGCTGCAGGGAAGGCTACAGTCCTGGAGGAGTGTGGTCCCAAAAGTTTAGAAGGGGGGAGGGGAGATCAACAGGCTCTGTGCTGCTGGGAACTCCAGGTAGGACCTAAAAGCAGGTTATCCAAGGATGGCTACTCTTGATGCTGGAAGGAATAGACTCAGTGTCACTGTGGGGTCACTACCCAAAAGAAAAAATGACATGGGAGAGGGGGTAAAAATATTTTTAAGAAGCTTGGCCATATTGAAATGCTAGAGAAGAGCAAAGAAAGGGAGGAGAGAGAGGGGAAGGAGAGGGAGGGGGAGAGAAGGGGAGAGGAGGAAAGGGACTGAAGGGTTAACTGAGGATTTGAAGAAGGAGTGGAGAAGTAGAGAAGGTAGCAGGAGGCTCCAGAGGGGGTAGGGCAGGGCAGGGGACCCTGAGCATGCTGCAGGACTGACCTTGGTGGCCAGTAGGACTCTTACTCCCTCCTGGTGAGTGAACAGGGAAGGGCTGGAAATGAGTTTTCAGGCAGAGAGGCAGGAGGGAGGTCCTAGATGATACAGGCTCTGTTTTCTAAGTAGAACACGAAGTCAAGATCTTTGGCAAAGGTGAGGTGACATTCATGGGAACAAGGATTGGATGTGGACAATTCTGGCACATTGCAAAACAGCAGACTGAGGCAGATGGACTGCTATGCAGTTGTGGGCTCAAAGGTGATGATAACTTACTTGTAGGGACACCAACTTGCAAGGGTGCGTGTCTGGCCTCAGAAATGTGGTTCATAAAGATGTAGAGAAAGGGACCACAGGATGGGTGGGGGTTGGGACCAGGCTTGGAAAAATGGAAGGACAATGGGGTGAAGAGTTGAGGATATTGTTAAAGTGTGCCTATAGCTGGGCGGGAGGAGGACCACATGCCTGTAATCTCAGTACTGCAGTAGGAGGCTGAGGCAGTGAGAGCCCGGCCCTGTCAGCTTAATGCCTTAACAAGACCCAATCTCAAAATAAAACATAAAGGGCTGGGTGATGCAGCTCAGCATGAAGGCTCTGGGTGCTGCCTAAGACACAGAAATCAGCAAAGTGGTAGACACGGGGCTGAGGACAAGAAGGAAAGAAGTAAAAAGAGCATGAGGTACATAGGTAATTCAAAAGGCCAAGAAAGGGACAATGCACAGAAATGGGGAGTAATAGGTGAATGAGCTGAGAGACAAGGCATCCCAGAGCAGGATGTATAAAACCCTGAGATTTCAGAAGGGCTGAATGACAGGGTCCAGCTGCAGCCAGAGTGGAGGCTCTGGAAGAAGGGGGGAAGCTTGAGGTTCTGAGGAGAGAGGAAGAGACAGATGACAGTGATGCATGGCAGGAAGTGGGAGAAATAAGCCGAGCTGAAGAGGGGATAAGGTCAGAGCAGGAGGTCCTGCAAGGGGGATGCGGCTGGAAGGGAGCTCACACCTGGATGGTGGGGGAAGAGGAGTGGCCAGCTGAGGACAGGGCCACTGCATCAGGGTAACTATAAGGGAAGTCTGCTTCTTGGGGCAGTGACAAGGAAATCGAGGACTAGGGAAGGGGATTGATTGTGGAGAACATCGACTGGAGCTGGGCAGAGTGGTACACACCCATAATCTCAGCACTCTGGAAAACCGAGGCTGAGGGATTGAAAGATTGTGCTCAACCTGGACAATTTAACAGCTCAGTGAAGCACTGTCTTAAAAAGGATGTAGCATCCAGGCTGGGAGGTGGGGAGAGGGAAGGCTGATAGAGTGGGCCGAGAGTGGGGCAGACAGGGCTGGTGACTGGCTTCTTCCTGCCTGTCTTGGCCTGGGACTTCCTGCCAAGCTCATCAACAGCTGGATGGGAATTCAGGTCCTTGCCATCCAGCAGAGTTCCTGGAGCTCTACTGTCCTGCCTGGCAGGCCCTTGACCTTGGGCCTCCTGGTCAGGTGCTGACCAAGTCTGATGTCAGAAACCAGAATTACAATTAGATGAACAGAATTTTTCATAAGGGAAAGACTGCATAGGTAATTTCCTGTTATCTCGTTTAATATAGTTCCATTTTGAAAGTCCTTCTCTTCTCTGTCACTCTGCTTTTGCCAACCAAAAGTAACAGAGGAAATGTATAAAGACTGATTCTAAGAGGCCCTGGCATGCCATCTTGACCAGGCTTCCCACATTTGCTTTTCCCTTTCTTGGCTGTTTTATCCTTCTCCTCAGTGGTCTACTTCCTAGTCTTCTCCCCAGGTTTTTCAATTTCTAACTAAACAGGAATCCTTTCTTTATGGCAGTCTCTGAATGAAGGTGGTGCAGCATATGCACCCACAAATTTGTTGGCTATTTGATGTGATGCAGGAGGGGCCGCGCAGCTTGGAGGGAGGTGGGTATCTCACCTGGAGGCTGTTTGCTGCCTTTCTAGACAAGGAACTTCTTTTGTCATGGTCCCTTCAGCCTGTGTGGGCACTTTCTTTCCTCCCTTTCATACGCTTGGCTCTTTACTATGACAGATTTTAGCTTCAGCCCTCATCTCCTCCCAATGTGCTCCCTGCCCACACATCTAAATGATGCCCATTTTCCTTTCTGTCTTGGCATTCTATTTCTTTCCCTTTGTGGCATTGATCACCTCTAGTACTTATTAGTTTATACCTTCAGCAAGTACTTTCCTGGCACTGACCTACGTTATGTGCAATAACAGGAAAAAGGAGTAAACAACTTTTCTTTTGGCACTTACCATCTGGTTGGGTAAGGGTCCAACTGCTTCCCTACCTTGGCCCCCTCCCTTCCAGATACCTGCCAAGAAGGCTTCCTTGTTTCTTGTCTCCCCACTTCCTGAAAGAAAGCCTTAGGAAATCAGGCATCGATTATGTATTGTAGATCACTGTGTACCCAGCACTTTGCCCAGGACACAGAGAATATTTTGTTTAATCATGAGTTCAGCTAATATCGATTGCTTGGAAACTGTGCCAAATACCATGCTAAGTGTTAGAGATACCGATCTGCTCGACCCAGAGCCCCTGCACTGAGAGAACTCACAGTCAGGTGGATGTGGGCGAAATTCCAAATGCAAGTAAGGAGGGCAAAGGAACAGGTGTAGACCTGGCCACATGGCCTGGAGGAGAGCAAAGAGCCAGTCCCAGCCTGGGAGCCTGGAGTGCTGGACTGATCCTAAAGACTGTCTGAACCCAAATCCTAGGATTCACCCCAGATTCTATCCATTCTTCCCCCTCCTTCTAAATACTCCTGAGATCCTGCACTTGACTCCTTCTCTCACTGTCTGAGCTCAGCCGTCCAGTTCCCATTTAGATGTGGTAGTGACCACTGGTGTCCAGACCTGTCCTTGTGCTCCACACCCCACAGAGTGGTGGAGAATCACTCAGAAATGGAAATCCAATCATACTGAGTGTGGCTCATTTGGCTATCTCATGGCTTCCTGGAATGCAGGGCTAACTCTTCAGTATGGTGAGACGTTCCTCCAGCCCCCTCTCTTCTGTAGCTGTCTCACTGTCTCTAAGATTTGTCCACCACAAACTGAGGGACCTTCAGGGAAGTGAGTTAGTACCATAGTGACAAGCCAGACCTTGGAGGTCACAAAGTCCCAGGTCAAAGTCCTGACTCTGACACTAAGTCCCCTAGGCACATAGTGCATTAGTTATGCTTTAGCTTTGTCATCTGCAAAACAGAAATGGTAATAATAGTACTTCCTCCCAGGGTCATTGTGAGGAGCAAATGGGTTTCTGTGTATAAGACAGCAGTCAAGATAACCGGCCGATGGCATGCAACTGGGGGTGATTCTTTATTATTGCTATCATCCCATTGTTTGCAGAGCTCTGCTGATTCTCCTGAGGCTTTATTTAGGCACCTGCTGTATGCTGGTCCTGAAACAAACACCCACAGCCCCACTTGCCTGCCTGGCAAAGTCTCAACTTTCAGTGTCGGTGTGATGGCTCCCAATCTGGGCACTCCCTGGGATTGCTAAGGCAGACCTGGAGCACTGTCTCTCTGGCTCCTGCACTCTGGTTGTTTTTCCTCCAGCAGCAGTGTTGTAATTTTGGAGATGCATTTCTCACCAGGAAATGGTAACTTTCCCAAGGCCCCAGGGATGGAGTTTTCTGAAATGTCTGTATCCCAGAGTCTGGTAGATTGCAGGGTTTGGAGAGGGCACCTAGTAAGTGTCAGTGTGAAGGGGAGGAGAGGATAACAGGATGGAGGACGAGTGCAGAGTCGAGAAGGGTTAGAATTTCACCATGGCAGGAAGCCTAAGTGATGGCGGACAGATGCGCTGAGGAAGGCCATGCAGGGTGGGCGGGATGAGTGGCCATTTGGGCAGCTTTAACCAGCAGGGGGGCAGCTTCTGCATGCAGGGCTGGATCTCCTGCCTATCCTTAGAACTGCGTCCTACTCTCCTTTCCTAGTTGTGATGATGGGAAGTGAGAGACTGTGCCTCTGTACGTGTACCTCTGGGACTACATTATCTCTGCACGTGGTTGTCATGAATGGAAAGAAGGCACGGATGGGTAAAGGGCTCAATGTTCTTCACGCCCTAATCCTTTTCTTCCTTCCTTCACAACACTGTTACCAGTCTCCCCCAGGCTGGAGGAGGTTGAGAAACAATGGTAAATGTGGACGTGAAGAATATTCAGGTTGCTGTCCAGTTGTCTTCATGAGCCCCAAATGGAGCTTATCACTTGGCAAGCCCAAGATTCTAGAGCCTATTTTGCTAACAAGTTACACTCTGAATTTCAGGTTGTGGCACCCTCAACTGTTTGCTGGCCCAGTCTTGAAGGACCAGGACAAGCTGGAGCCCTGGGTCTTCTGAGAGGGGGCAGCTGCTGTTCCTTCCTAGCTAAAAGTTGATTTCCACCTTCTAGAAAACCTTTGAGAGCATCAGGGAAGCACAGTGAATGTCTTAGAAATGTGCCTGGTGTTATTCCCAGTCAGAGTTGGAATGTTTGAGCCCCACAGATTAAAGTAAAGTTGTGCAGAAAACAGCAGATGAAAGGCTGGCGTGGCCACATGCTTGACATATGGCAAGAAGTGCGGTGGTGGTGTCTGAAAGGGAGTGGAGGACATGGGGCTGATCTGCAGCCTTGGACCGCTGGCTGCGCGGCTCAGACTCATAGTGATCCTTCTGTCTCAGCCTCCTTAGTGCTGTGATTACAGGTGTGCACCACCACGCCGATACTGAGAATCAAACACAGGTCCTTACCATTGTCAGACAGGCACTTAGGGCGCCATTCTATTTCCTCAGCCCCTTGACCTCCTTTCAAGACTAGCTCCAGCTCCATCTCTTTGAGGAGACTCACACCAACTGCCAGAGTTTTGTGTTAGAGAAGGAGCCATGGATGCAAGCTGCAGAGGGCAAGTATTGATTCTGTTCTCCCTATCTGCTCTTGAAATTTATAGCCTCGACCCTCTCCGCATGTCAGTTTTCAGAGCGAACCTGTCTCTTCTTGGGCATGTCTGACCATCATCTATTCATCCTCGGAGCAAGTGTTAGTTCCCACCATTAGCTCCTTCAGGGAGCCTTCTCTGATGCCCTTGAACTAGATTACATGCCTCTCCTTCTCCCACCACTCTTGTAGTAGTACTTGCTGGCGAAAACAGATTTTGAATCGGGGAAGGCTGAAACACTCTTGTCTTTGCAGCCTTAGTGTCCTAAATGGTGATTGCAACACATCACAGAGCCTTAGAAAGTACTGGATCAATGGAGGACATCATTTCTAACATGGGAGTTGAGCAAGCACCCGCTGGGTGTCAGGACCCTGCTCCTTAACTTCTCCAGGGGTTAGAGTCCCAACTCCTCCCTCCCCCAGACCTGCCTGCCACCCAGACTGAGAGTCAGACTGCCAGATTCCAGGCTCCAGGGAGGAAGCCAGGAGTCTTCCAGATTGATGTGAAAACTTGTTAGCAAGTTGTGTGTAATTTTATAATGTTTCTGGTAAGTGCTAATTGCCTGTTCCTTAAATATTTCTTGTTCTACTGGGAAGCAAAGCAATTGCAACTATGAATGCGTTTCCCACAGCTGGCCGCCCCCATGGAGGGAGACTGAATTTCTAGGCTCAGAGCGCTCAGATATTGACGGATCCTGACTCTCCTCCTCCAGCCCAATCTGGGATTGTGACAAGTAGAACTTGAAAATTTTCTGGGAAGCCACTGCCCCAGTTTTCCCACAGGGGCTGAAGCTTTTAATGAGGGGGAGGGATAAGGTTGCAGAGCCACCTGCCTTTCCCAAGATAGCATCTCTGCCTGAACTGAGGCAGGGGGAGTATTGGTGAGGATGGGGCCAGGTATGTCAAGGAGGGTGGAGGGTGATGGAGGTGAGGCCCCTGCTGCAGGTGTCTGTTGCCATCCCTCAGAACATCTGCCTCTCTGGACCAAGATGTCTGTAGGGTTTGGAATTCTGCAGGGGCTAGGAGAAGCAGGGGAGCAAGATGGAGCTAGAAGTAACAGTGACGCTTTGGGCAGTGGTGCACATCAGAAGAGCTGCAGGCCTGAGGCGGCAAAGGAAGGGGAAGCCTTCAACCTAGCATTTCCTAAATGCCAGGTCCCTGTGGGGAGGCTCTGGTACCCCAAGTCTTTGGAGACACTAGCAAGCTATTACCAGCTCCTCCTCACAAATGGGGAAACTGAAGCTTGCTGATGAGGAGGGACTGGCCCATGGCTCCTGAAAGAACTGAGTCCTGTTTGTCTTTTCTTGGATTGACAGGGATAGGCTCCTGGCAGCTGAGCATGGAGAAGCAGTAAAGTGGACCAAAAAGGAACTAAAGGTACTGAGGAGGCCCCTGACTGTGTGAAGCCACTGCAGGTTAATTCTGTAAAGCTTTTCTGAACACATGCTCTGTGCACGAATGGCCCTGGCCTACTAGGGCTGGACAGATGAACAAACTGTGATCTCTGCTTTGAATGCATCCTGGGAGTCAGCCAGAACTTGCTTTGGAATTATTATCATGGAGGACTTTGCGAAAGCACATGAAAGATTGTGGAGACATTAAGACATTGTCGTTAAAGTGCTTTTTAAAATTTAAAGTAGGAAAGCGCTGTGCCAGACGTGGATTCTGGGAAACTCACCGGGGGCCATGTGGCAGGTGGGTGGGGGGCACGACTGGTAGGAGGGCTGTGCTGTCTGTCAGGACAGTGGAAGAGGGATGGGGGGGCTTGATGACAGGCAGAGACTGGGATGTTAAGAACTGACAGGATCTGTGAGCCACAGGAGAAGTGGGGAGGGGGTGCATGCGAGGCCTGGCAATGGAGCTGGCAGCACTGCTGGTCCTAAAGGCTGTAACACAGCTGAGGTGAGGAAGGGGCCAGGGGAAGGGAGTACAGCCATAAGCATAGTTCAGGGTGCCAGGAACTAAATATGTCACCCAAAATTTATACACTGGGATGTTTAACCCCTAGTGAGAATATGTGTATGTCGAGACAGGATCACTAGGAAAGTAACTGGGGTCAGATGAGGTCATATGACTAGGAACTAGACCTGACAGGATTCCTGTTTTCACATGAATAAGCACCAGAGAGCTCAAATTCTCTCTGAAGAAAGGCTGTTCAGGGACCTGGTGAGAAAGTAGCCATCTGCAGGCCAGGAAGAGACCCTCACCAGAGGTCAAGTCTTCCAGAGCCTTGATGTTACATCCCTAGGCTTTGTAACTGTGAGAAAACGTAAAATCTGTTGTTTAAACCACACAGCCTGTGGCTGACTAGGACAGATAGGCTGGTTTGAAAGTCTCAACGGAAGGCCATGAACAGGAGTAAAGACAGGTAGCAATGCTGATGCCGACCAATGTAGAGCTCATGAGAGTTCATGGTGTAGCTCACGCCATGGGAGTAGATCAATGGACTGCAGAAGTTACCAGAATAAGAAAGGTGAAAGTTGGGGACATAGCTGGTAAAGGGGCAGTGAGAAGTCACCCAGTGGGTATTCAGGGGAAGCCAGATATGCCAGAAATTGGGCAATGGAGATGGGCAGAGCTGCATTTGGACATCAGCAAACCTGACCCACCTCCTTGGTAGAGCGTAAGTTGCATTTTATTATTAAGAGTTACGATGGATGAGTTCCACCCTTCAAGTAAAAAGTTATAGGGAAAGGCAAAAGAAGGGAGACGTGAGCTCTCCTGATGGAAGCCTTCCCAAGTTCCTCCCACTGGACCATGTTCAAGTGCTTTGCGATGCCCTGTGGACCCCTGTGAGCTACACTCAGCTTCCTTGCCCCACGCCACAACACAGGGAGCCCCCACAGTGCTCAGCCAGCCCAGGAGCAGGGGCCCCGTGGAGTGCCCCTGTGGGAGGGAGCCAGCACAGCCACAGGAGGCAGACTGGGCCAGCCCGGAGGGCAAAGCGACATATCCATGTCATAGAACTGTGTGAATAGTATTTATGACCTCATTGCACTGTCGGAGGAGTATCTTAAGGCTGGTGTTATGATCTCTGTTTCATGAGTGATGAAACTGAGGTTCAGAAAGACACTGTGACCTCCCCAGAATCACATAGCTGGGATCATGGTGGGATTTCCCTGCATCCCCTGCCTGCTCCTGGTCCAGTTCTAGTCTGTTTTATCTTCATGGAATGTGCTGCCTCTGGGTAGATACAGCCAGAGGCAGCACGGATTCGTTAAGGTCTCTCAATATCAGAATGTCCTTCCTAATTTGTCCCAGGCCCAAAAAGGAATCCTGCTGATACCTGCTCTGCTCCCCTTCCCAGATTTCTATGTGACCTCAGGCAGATCATTCCTACTTCACAGGATCTCAGATGTATCACTTTTAAGACATCGGCTACTACGTGGTTGCTAACATTGCATACGATGAAGCAGTGATTTTTCCAACCAGTGTTTAGCTCTGAATTCTCTCCTAAAAGAATGTTGACAAGGAGTAAAAGAGAAGAAAGGAGAAAAAACTGGAGGCCGGCTGCCTACTAGCTGTCCTCTAACCTACCATTGGTGTCCCTAGGGCAGCCACCTTTTTTCGAGACCCTGTTTGAATGCTGAGATAATGAACACAAGACTTCTGGCACATAGTAGGCTCCCAGCAAATGTTATGTTCCTTTTTTAACCAATAGAATCATATCAAACAAATAAAACTCCTCTCTCCTGTATGACAACCCTTCAAATATTTGGATGTAGTTCTCCAGTCTCTTGAGTCTGTCTTTTTTTCCTTTTGATAAACATTCAAGGGTCACAAACATTTGTCACAGGGATTGGCTTAAATCCTGTCCTTATCTATCCCAAGCTGAGGTCCCCACACTGAAGCTTGGCTTTTAGAGCATGACCAGAGCAGAATAAAGCACCACTAACTCCCTAGGATAAATACCAGTATGCAAGTCCTTTCATATTTATCTGCACTTCATTGAATCTTACCGACTTAGCCAATAGCTGTCTTCTCTAGGCCTTCACTCACTCTATCTCTGATCAACCATTGTTTCAGGCTCAAGCCATTTGTGCCTTATCCAAACTGTTGGTCAAACTTGGACACATCAAGGGCATGACAATGGCACAAGGCCATTTCTCCTTGTGTCTGGAAATGTTCATGGCTAAATACACATGGGATTTCAGTAGTGGGGGAAACTTAGGATCTCTGCTTCCAAATCTGTCTCATTTTCAAAGTGGTGAGGGACAGTGCGAGGACCTGAATCAAAGTCTCCTGATTTCTGCCTGGGGCTCTTTCCATGCCCCTATAGCTTCTTAGGTATAACTTTATGCCATCTAGACTCATTCAGTTACTCATTCATCATGTGGTAATTTCCAACATTTCTTATTTTCACATTTATTTTGGAATAGTCTTCATGAATTTCCTTATAACTTAGTATATGGCATTACCTCCAATTCACAGATGAGGAATGAAACAGAGCCCAGAAACATTCCATGACCTGCCAGAGAGCTGTAAAGTGAGAGAACCAGTATGTGTACTCAACATTTGTCACCCATTGTGTCCCCCATTAAATCCTCTGTGGCCCTGCTCCACTTAGACATATAGCTTAGAGTATGTGTTAGTGCACCATTTATCTTGGCTATAGAGGATACTGTGGTATGGTAGTGTTTGCATAGGAAATACGGGCTGTCCTTTTGTTAAAGATATGTTAAAGTGCTAACTCCTGGTACCTAGAGTTGTGGCCTTATTTGGAAATTGCATTTGTAGTCAATTTAGGATGAGGCCAGAGTAGAGGAGGGCGGGCTTCTAATCACATATCCTGGTGCACTTATGGGAGGAGGGAGAGACAAACGAAACTGTGTGTGATTGAAAAGGAAGAGACTAGAGAGATGTAGCTACAACCAAGGAATGCCAAGAACTAAAAGCTGCAACCCAAAGCCATGAAGAGACCACGAATTCTGCTACCCAGACAGCTTCCTGCTGTTACCTGGATGTCAAACCTCTGGCCTCCAGACAATGTGAGAACACGCCTCTATTGTTCTGAGCTACCCAATTTGTGGCACTCTATCAGGTGGGCCATAATCCCTCCTGGACACGCAGTCTGGAAACACTTCAGGCACTATTACAGGAAGGCCCTTTGGCACACAGGCAGGGAAAGCATGCGTATATATCTCCCAGCTTCTGTACCCTGCCTCTTATCCCTTCAGCAGCCACCAGGTCATTTGAGGTTCACTCTTTTGATAAAGTGTTCTTTCTCCCTTCCCTGTGCTCCTGCTGGCTGTGTGGGCCACCATCTTGCTTTGCCACTAGAGAGGATGCCACCTAAGGGAGGCCTAGGTCTGGCACATGTGCAGCCCAAAGGCTGGTTTAGTGGCTAGTTTCTAGCAGGGCTTAACAACTACTCAGGAAATGGCTTCTCCTTTGTTTTGTGGGCATGAGCATTAGCTCTCATTGGCCAACAGTAAGTTTGGGAGTTCCTAGGAGGGTGGTAGTAGAGATATATCTTGGACTTAGTATTTTCAATTCCTTTAATTACTGTTCCTAGCAAGAGATGAAGACTTTCTGACTTCTCTCCAGGCCAGTGGGGTGTGTTCACCCTTAGTCCTATGCAGAGTCACTGTCTAACACCACAGCACCCCAATAGGACAGCCAGGGAAGCTAGTATTCCTCATGCCAAGATTTTAAGAATAAGTGAGTCTCAGCAAGTATAGAAGACCTCCTAAAGTCTGCCTGAGCCAGGTATGAGTTGAGCATGAAATTGATGCTTGTGCCTGACATTGGGAGCTGGTATTATAAAGGATTTATCTCAGATGATTCTCAAAGCAATAAGGGGCCCACTGACCAAAGAAGGGGCTCAGAAAGTTGAGAAGAATAAGCCCATAAAAAGGAAGTTACTACAGGACTAAACCAAGACTTCAACCCAGCACTTTAACTCCAAGTCTAGACCCAGGGCTCTGGCTTCCCAGGTGAGTTCCTTGGGTTCCCAAGAGCAGTTACCTTCATAAGAAGCCTTGAATCCCAGAGAGCTGCCACTGCCATCTGTCTGGAAAAGGAGCCACATTTGATGGTTGGTGCTGACGATGAGGTCTGGAACCGAATTACCTGTCAGACTATTAGCAAAGACATGTTTAGAGGCAAGCCCCTTGTCACAGTACTCAAGGACAGTGACAGCTTGACTGCAAGAGCTTGGGGGACACCGAGGAGCCAGGCCAGCTCCAAGACCTGCGTCTCTCTGCTGCTGGGCTAGATGTGCTGGACAGGATCCCCTTGCTCTCATATGAGGCTACTTTGATGGGCTGATGAGAACTCAAAGGCTCCCCAAGGCAAAGGCTAGACATGGCAGAACCCATGGACCCCTGATATAGTCTTCCTCTCTTGACTACATCACAGCATGCTGGCCCTCCCTCACTGGGTAAGGAAACATAGCCACTATGTCTGCATGATTCCAGTTCTCTGAGGCCACCCATGCTCTAGATAGTTCTGAGCCTGAAGGAAGATCAGACAGCCATCACTGGGCATGGCTGGGACTAAGCACTGCTGGGTGGAAAAGCAGGGTCTACAGAGGTGCAGATAGCCCCAAGGAAAGCTCCAGGCTTCACACAAAACCTCTGTTTACCCCCAGGGACAGTTTGTTCTGGACACTTTTCATGTGAATCACCATGAGGATGTGGCCAGTGCTCAGCTCCCTTTGGCTGGTGTAGACTCAAGTGGAGGGCTTATCACTGTCAAAAGACGCTCACAGAGCGGAGTGTGGTGGCTCACGCCCGTAATCCCAGCACCTGGGAAGCTGAGGCAGGAGAATCGGTGTGAGTTCGAGATCAGCCTAGGCTACAAAAGTGAGCTCAAGGCCATTCT
>PVKN010001268.1:0-54573 GCA_004027915.1 Capromys pilorides | reverse complement strand
ATGATTGAAAAAGATGTGGTGTTTTTATACAATGGAATATTACTCAACTATAAAGAAGGACAAACTCAAAGCCTTCATATATAAGTGGACATATCTTGAACATATAGTCATAAGTGAAATAAACCAGACCTACATGTGTAAATATTGTATAGTCTCCCTAATACAAGAACTCAAAAGAAGAAATAAAAATGTAAAGGTATAATATAGTTAAATGGAAAGGTCGAATTTAAGGATTAATCAATGAAGAGAGAGCTAGGAGAAAAATTAGGAAACATGGTAGGGTCAAAACCATGTATTGATGTAGAAAAGATGGTTAAGACCGTGGTCCTAAAAATCTCCAACATAGCATGTAATTGGTAAAATTTACACTTGGACTAACTATGTATACTGATGTCTGAGAACTAAGCAAATACGCTGAGGATAGCAATGTGTAATACTAAAACCATGCTCGGAATAACTATCATTTTGATCTAATTATGCACTGTTCTAATGTCATACTCTCTCTCTCAAGTAAATGTTAATTTAAACATAAAAAATAAATGAAGAAAGAATTAGTGACCAGCTGGAGATCTCGTAGGCCAAATGCCCTGTTGTGTACTTTTGACTTTGTAACAGGCAGTAAAAATCTTCTTTTTAATACTTTTCTTTTGCCTCCTCGTGGAGAAATCCTTTGACATCAGCTTGAGCTGCTGGGAACCTCATGTCCCTGGCTCCCTGGCCTGCCCAGCCCCAGGCTCTGCCGTCCACTGCAAATCAGTCCTCAGCAGCATCCTCTGTTGTATGAGAGCAGCAGGTTTTTGCCACTCTCTTGCCTGGGTTTATATTCTGATCCTGCCTCACACTAGCTGTGTATCCTGGGGCAATTTTCTTAGCCTTTGGGCAACTCATTTTATCCATCTGATAGGCAGGGCTGCAACTATGTTGCTGGTAAGTTTTGTTAATGTATGCACTGTACAGGGAACAACTCAGACACAGGCTGCATGGAAACCATAAATGGCTGTCATCAGCATTCAGAGGGCTGGGACTGGTGAAGCACAGGGAGGGAGGAGATACCCAGGATATGTGATGTCACCAGTGTCTTTGGGCCTCTGTTTCCCCACTTGCAAAATGAAGGAGAGGAGAGAATTGTTTATGAAACTCTTTGCATCTTCAAACGAAAAGGGGCAGTGAAGATGCAGAGCTTTCTTTCTTTCTTTCTTTCTTTCTTTCTTTCTTTCTTTCTTTCTTTCCTTCTTTCTTCTTTTTTTCTCTCTTTCTTCTTCTTTTCTTCACATTAAACTCTTGAATCCAGGGCCTTGACATTGAGCTACATTCTCAGCCTTTTTTATTTTGAGACAAGGCCTTACTTTCTCAGACTGGACTAGAACTTCTGGCCCTCCTGGCTCAGCCTCCCAGAGCGCTAGGACTCCAGCTGTGCACCACCATGCTTGGCTATGTAACAGGCACTTCAGGAGCCAATGATGGGCGAGTGTTTCTGCCATTAGGAAGGATGGTGTTTTGAACTTCATTCTTACAGTTGACCAGCTATAAACAGATTAGAACTAATTACCTGCTTTTGCAGGGCATTGTGTCATCGAGGCGTGGTGGTTAGTGAGCGTGGCAGGAGATCGCTTTACGTAATGAAGGAGTATAAACATGGACGTTGATGAGCAGCCCCGGAGCCTGCTGCAGCTGGGTGTGTTCTGTCTGAGTCAGAATCAGGTTGCCATAGCTTGCTGTCTGTAGGAATGTTGGCAAGGAGAGCAGGGAACAAAGAAAAGGACCATGATTTTAACAGGACAATCTGAGTGGGTGAGGTAGCACAGCCCTATGATCTCAGCTCTCTGGGAAGCTGAAGAAGGAGGGTTGCAAATCTGAGCCTAGTCTGGGCAACTTAGTGATTTAGCAAGACCCTCACTCAAAAGAAAAAGTAAAAAAGCACTGGGATATGTAGCTCAGTGCAAAGGACTTGGGTTCAATCCTAGTACTGGAAAAAAATCCAGAGACTTGAAATGGTTTGTGTCACCTGGGAATCCCACAAGAGAGGAAGCCATGCCCCTGTGAAGTCTGCTCTGTTGATCCTCATGTGTCAGAATGGGACCCTGCTCTCTCCTCCCAAGCTGAGTGCAGCACAGTCCCTGGGAGGGCATGGAAGGTGACTTTGAAGGCCCCAGAAGCACCCTGCATTTCCCAATCAGCCACATCATTTAGATAATTATCTAAGTCATGCATTTGAATGAGGCTTGACCTCTATTTCATTCCATGTATAAAGCTAAATTCAGGGTAGATCATAGCTCACAACACAAAATGAAGAATCACAGAAGCCTCTAGAACCAGGATTAGCAAACTTTCTATGAAGAGCCAGGGAGCAACTATTGGAGAACTTGCCAAACACCTAGTCTTCCGATGCAGCCAGAAACAACATGCAAATAAGCAGGCCTGGGTACCTTCCTTACAAACACTGGAATCTTAATGTCGCATATTTTTTCCCCATGTTATTCTATGGGTTCAGCTTTCCATCACCAAGACAAAATATCTGAGATAACGTCTAAAGTGAAAGGGTTTGTTCTTGCTCATAGTTCTGGGGTCTCAGTCCATGACTGATGAATGCTATTGCTGGGGGCCTGTGCCAGGCAGTACCACTGTAGCAGACAAAACCGGGCACCTCCTCACAGGCCAGGGAGGTAAAAGTGGAAGAGTGAGGGGCCACTTCCACTCTCCCCTTTGAGGGAATGCCCTAAGTTCCCCCAAACCCTACCATGCTCCACCCTCTAAAGGCTCCACCACCTCTAACAGATCACCTTGAGGACTAAGGTTTAATGCATGAACTCTTGGGTAATTTAAGATCCAACTGTCACACTCTGCCTTTGACTTTTTCAGCCGCTTAAAACTGTATAATTGTTCTTAGCTCCTGAACCATATCAATGCAGGTGGTACGCTGTATCCGGCTTCCACCCTACAGCTTGCTGATTCTTGTTCTGTAAGGAAACACAGAAGAAAGTGTCATAACCTTGCGGTTGGTGAAGATTTTCTGGTTAAGATTTATAAAGCACAAGAATAAAAGAAAAAATGTTAAACTTCATCAAAATTAAATGTTTCTGCTCATTGAAAGACATTTAAGAAAATGAGATCCCATGAGCTTCTTTTTAGCTACTCTGCAGCCTGCTGATCTACACGGGGTCTGCAGGATGGTTTCCTGGGGCTGGAGGTGTGGATTTGCGCCCAAATCCATTCACTTGGGAAACCCAGAGCTTATGTGTTCAGTCTGGAAGGACACCAGGGACAGGCCACGCTGCCCTGGTGGCCCTCTTAGCAGTATTATTTCCAAGGTAGATGTGTGCATTTCCAGAGCTTCCTGGGAGTCTGGAACTTGGGAGCAGGGTAGGAGTGGACTTGGAAGTTGAGAGGCAGCCACTGTCTCATGTGCGGGTCATGTTCCCTTCACGTGGCCTCCTCTATTGATTCCTATTTAACATTGGTGGATGTGGCTCCCGGGCTTGTGCTCTGATGGATCCAAGCTGTCTATCAAACAGGAGAGACAGGGCAGGAGAGGAGCATTATTATTCCAAAGCACAGCCATTAGATTAATAGTAAGCTCCAGCAATGCCATTGACATAGAGGATCAATGGCACAATGGGCCAGGCTGCCTCCAGATGAGAGGACTGCTTCTGGACATATCCTACTCATAGATCATATATGTTCACTTTGCCCTCACATCGTTTTTCCCTTGGGCTCTCCCAAGTGAGCTGATTGTCGCCTCCAAGGCTGCACATCAGTGCCACATACCACTGGAACTATCATCCTCCACGTTTGCTCTGTCATTTTCAACATGCCCATCAGGAAAATTAGAGAAAACCGAAGGAGCACAGATAGGTTTCATGACTTTTCTGAAAGAATTTTTAAAAAAATCTTACTGCCACCAATCTTTTCTGTAATTTAGGAAAACAAAATCATAAAGGTTGTAGTAGACAGTAACTTTAGGAATAAGTTTCCCAAATAGAGTCCCTGTGCCCTCCAATGCACAGTGAGCTTTCTCAAGTTATAGCTTGTCAGAAAAGTGACGTTAGTGGATGTCTTTAATTTTTTTATCTCCTACATTTATGAAGAAGAATGGAGGGAAAGAGCCTGAATTCCTTCCTGGATGTAAGGAAATGACCTTTTGGCTCCATGGCAGTCAGAGCTGAGTGAGTGCAGGGTGGCAGCGTCAGGAACGTGGGTGAGACGGTGACTGACCGCTGCATGAGAATCTTGCATGTGTGAAATCAGGAACAAAGAAGACTCACTATTCCATGTCTAAGAGCATCCATGGGGCCCAGCCTTGAAGAAGTTCTCTGAGCTGTCCGTCACATCGGATCTTGCATCCTGGGCTGCTCCTCTTCCACTGAACTCTGGCATTCTGTCCTACTCAGTGGGTCTTTCTGAACCTAGCTTCACTTCCCCTATCTTTGTTGCCATCTCTGTTTGGACCCCAACTCTGAGGCTTTTGTTTCTGAGGTTTTCTAGGACTCCAGTTTTGGTCTTGAGTTATTATCAACTGAGATCAGCCTTCCTCTCTGGTTCAGCTAAGCTGCCTCACTCGCTTCTTTTCATCTGTGTGCTGCACTCAGCCTTCCCACTTCCCCCCTGCACAGGAGAGGGACCTGGATGTGGAGGCCTGGTTAGAGTCAGGACAGACTCTCAGCCTCCTCTGGACCAGGCAGCCTCTCTTCTTCAAGGACATTGACTCCCCCATGGCCCTTTCAAAACTTTATGTTTACAAAAGCGTTGTTGGAAAGCTGACTCCATTTGCATATCAGCAATGGTTCCTGTTGAGGAGGTTTGTGATCTACCTATCCTACATTGTTTTTAAACAACCAGGTCAAGTCTCCCCTGAATCTTTCTTTGGATTGCCCCATTGTACGGCACATCACCAAACATGCCAAGCCACAGTGATATGTAAAGAGTAAAACTTGGGCATATGGATCTTAAATTCTTGACTGTAATGACTGTGTTCTTCCTTTCCTTTGAGATTATAAAATGAAAGGCCTCATAAAACTAGAAACAATCTGAATGCTCCTTACCCATCCAGTAGTGGGGGATGGGTAAGGAACCAATCCACGGCTATTAAGCAGTCAACCGTCATGTTCCTTTTGAAAAGACAACTAAGTGACTCAAGGAAATGTCATACAGTAAGAAATAGGGATAAGAAACGGATCTTCTGCATGACCCCAATTGTGTGGTGTCAGCAGCCTCAGCCAGAGTGCTGGCACACCGGGCAGGAACCCTCTCCACTCCCACACCAAATCCTGCTGGACTGGACATGATCAGTGTGGGAGTCTCTGGTGAACAAGTTCAGGGTGGTTGGCAGGAAGTTACCAAGGTTATAGGGCCTGCCAGGGAAGAGTGGCCACCTCAGGCTGGGGCCAGGTGGCAAAGCCCATATGTAGAGGGACAGATGGCAGGTGAGCAGGTGGTGGGGGGCACAGTGGGGTTGTGCTCTACAATCTCTGTGTTGAGACCTAGGGATGGCAAACTGCCCCGGAGCAACTTACAAAGCTGATTTCATGTCTGCCCAGTTCCTCCTTCCATTCTGCCTCTGGAAGTGCCCATGTTCACCCCACTGAGGGCTGGGAACTGACCCACAAGTGCGTGTGTGGGGATGCTGGTGTTCCAGTGAGGAGGGCTGTGGGCTGCCAGGGTAAACTGGATGTCATATAAAGAACATCATTTTCAGTATATTTTGCTTGTGTGGTTGGTTTTCTTTTGCACTACTGGGAATTGAACCCAGAACTTTCATACTGAGCTATATCTCCAGGCTTTTTAATTTTTTTTTTTTTAAATCTTGAGACAGAGTCTCATTAAATTGCTAAGTTACCCAGGCTGGATTCGAACTCATAAACTTCTTACCTCAACCTCCCAGGGTGGCAGCATTATAGGTGTGCAGTACCTTGTCTAGCTTCTCTATCAGTTTAAATATTCTTGTCTGCTCTACCTGGCAGCCTTCCATGTGTCCCTGTTGTATGGGGAGAGAAGCTTGGGTAGGACTTACCTCTTTCCTGAGGAAAGCGAGACAGGAAAGGGAAGGAGAGAGACAGACAGACACAGGGAGTATCCTTCTGACACACCTCTGCTGTGAGCACAGAGCTAACAAGACCTTCCTAGGGCAGGAAGTCTCACTGCTACTTGCTTCCCTCCACTTGCCCCCACTCTTTCTTGCTCTGCAGGGTCTTGTGCTGCTCTCGTTATTGGGCTAGGTTGACACATCTTGGGCCCCATCCTTGCTTCCTGGCTCCTGGCACCAGCCCACATCCAACCTCCAACAGGCCCTGAAAGCCTCACCCCCAAAGCCTCCAAACAACGCAACTTTGAAAACTGCCTTCGTCACACATTCACTCCTCCCTCTCTCATTTTGGGGGAATAGCCCCACTGATGGGCATCTCACACTGAACAGGAACTGTTTCCCCTCCACTGTTGCTCTGTGATGACCTGATGTGCAGGGAAGTCGCAGGGTCACAGGGAACTGTCACACCTGCCTGGAGCTAAGAATTATGGGTGGGTGGGGGACCCACACATGCCAGGAGGAAAGGCAGAGAGGTTCCCTCAGAGACACTGAAAGATTTATTTACTATGCTGGGTTATTAAGAAATAATGATTGTTTTAAACCATTTAAGGTAGCAGATACTGGCAATCCCAGCACTCTGAAAGGCTGACGTTGGAGGGTTGCAAATGTAACCCAGCACAGTCTGAAAAATTTAGCAACTCAGCTAGATCCCATCTCAAAAGGAAAGGGCTGGCATGTAGCTCAGATATGAGCTCAACCCCCAGCATCCCCCCACCCAACCAATTTTCTTAAAAAGGTATAATTATAGACAATAAGTATTTACACCAAGCTGAGGTGCTTGGGGTTTTAGGTGCTCTAGGTTTAAGTGTTCTGGCTGGTACTGCACTCTGTTAATACATAGGAGGTTCCTTAGGATTTTGGAAATAGAGGCAAGATGCTGCAGCACACCTGAGTGTGGGATGGATGGTGTCAATGACCCTGGAGGGGAGGGACTGGGGAAGAAGGACTGAAAGCCAGAGATATTTTGGGGTCGGAGGACTTGAATCCCACAGTGAAAATTATGCTACTTTGTTCCAGAAGAATGATTATGATGTCAGATTTGGCATCTGATGACCTGGTTTCAGGATAGTCACTTGCTGGTAATACAGCCCTGACCTGGGTGAGCCTATCTTCCTCTCTGAAAAGTGGCACTAATGATGACAACAACTTGCACATGAGTGCAAAGAATTCAAACCACAGCTCATTTCTCAATCTCTCTCTCTCTCTCTCTCTCTCTCTCTCTCTCTCTCTCTCCCTCCCTCCCCCCTCCCTCCCTGTTTTCTTTCCAGGCAGGTGCTCTGCCACTGAGCTATATCCACAACCCTCCACTCCTGTTGATATCAACTTCATGACTTAAAATTATAATATGGCCAACAACCATCCCTGTCCTCACAGATAGCAGGCAGGTACCTGTCTCTTTTGGAAATCTGCACAGAATACAAGAAAACTTGTCTTTCTTGGAGGTTCTATTAAAATTCCTCTCAGAGTTTTGACTTAGGTATATAATGTGACCATATCCAAATAAATCACAGGGGATGAAAACAAGTGGATCACATCAGGTCTGAGATAATGATGCTTTCTTTAGGTCAGAGGAGGAGTTAGCACCAAAGAACATCCTGAAGATCAGGAGATTCACTGAAGGTCAGGAGAATTCAGGACTGATATCAGCCAAGAACAGGTATGCAGTGAACACTCATTAATCTTCATGAAACCTGGTTAATCAACAATCATACAGTAATACTTGTTCTCCTGAAAGTGTTTATGTCCATAGCCTTTCATCACAATCATCAGCATCCTAGACATTATCGTTGGTTGAAGACCAGTGCCATTCTATAGCTATCATTACTACTTAGATAATTGTGCTAAGCATAGCAAAGTCTTAAGCTTTAAAAATCAGAATTAATAAAAATAAACCCCCACACCATTTAGGTGTAAACTTTTAAAATTGAGAAACAAGTGGAAATAGTAAAATGTCCTATGGAATGAGAGAGGTTAACAAAAATCATACATTACCTGACTCCTTTGCAGCTAGGAGTGGTTATGTTACTCTTTCTGGCCAATGAGATGAGAGAAAGTGACTTCTGGGAAATGTTTGCCTTCTTACTCCATCTCTTTTTTGATGTAGTTTTTTCCCCCTCTTCTTCCTGCTCTTGACATGGGCAAGAAGCTGTGGAAGAGTATCTCTATTATGATCATGAAGATGGGAAACACCCTCTGTCATAGTCACTTTCTCCTCTCTGAGACAAAATATCCAACACATGCAATTTAAAGAAAGAAATTTATTTTGGTTTGAGTGTTCAGTCCATGGTTGGGTGGCTCTAAAGCAGGAAAAGCATAGTTGAAGGATCTGGCAGAGGAAAGGTGCTAACATCGTGGTGGTCAGGAGGCAGAAAATGAAGAGAGGAACCTGGGAGGGAAATATACCCTTCCAGGTCATTCCTTCAATGACTTGTCTCTTACAATTAGTCATTACCTCCTAACCACATATTTAGCAATGAGTTCTTCAGTGGACTAATCCAGTGATGTCTACTGCCCCAGTGATCCAGTCACCTTCCAAATGCCCAACTTCTGAACACATGAAACTTTTGGGGAACATTCTAGAACTACTTAGAACAACACCCACTTGCAGGGGTGGAGAAAGTGGAAGGAATGTGGTGGGACACTGAGGAGCCTGGCTGCTCTCTGCAGATATTTCATTGTATGTTGATGGGGAGAAATCGTCTTCTATGTCTGAAGCACTGAAGTTGGGTTTCTGCTGTATGCTTAATAGGAGACCATACAGTCAGAGAAAGCAAGGTCTAGAGACAGGAAGCATTTACCTGGTCAGGATTTTAAATAGGCCCCAACATCAGTGCTCTTGCATTACAAAGGATGGAAATTCCTTCACACCCAGAAGCATGCAAGAGCTTGATGCAAGGACATGATGGTTAGTGAAACAAACCCATTATGTATCTGAGGCCCCTAGGTCATCAAGGCAGAGAGTAGGATGGTGGGCACCAGAGGCTGGGAGAGGAGATGGAGAACTGGTGTTTATTGGGTAGAGGGATTGTTTGGAAAGATGGAAAATTTCTGGCAATGGATGGTGATGATAGTTGCACAGCAAGATGATTGTGCTTAATGTTATTGTACAAACACTTAAAAGTGCTTAAGAAATAAGGCTGGAGATATAGCTCAGGGGTAGAGTACTTGAATAGCACATACAAGGTTGTAGGTTCAAGCACCAGAACTCTTCCCCCCAAAAAAGTTAATGTAAAAATATGTAAGGTGGCTTTATATTACGTAGGTTTTACCATGCTGAACTGTAACTTAAGAGTGGCTAAAATAGCAAATAGAGTTTATGTTATATATATTTTACCACAATAGGAAGAGTGGGGAAATTTTTAGCAAAAACAAAACCAAAATTTAATAAACTCAATCAATATTCCCTCCAGCAGTTGCCTCAGGGCAGGTGTGAGTTTACTGGTCCCTGCCTTGTGACAGATTCAAAGCCCCCTTTCTACTGGATCTCTGTTTCTAGGGTGACTAGCTAGGTGTTTGGGAAGGGGCTTCTTCTATCAGGCAGTGCCAGGCTAGGGACAGGCATGGCCCTGCACTTGTAGACTGGCAGAAGTGCACCTTTTCTGCATCTCTGGAGTCACAGCTCCAGGTCTGATCATCAGTGGTAGAAACCAGAGAACTGTGAACAGAGAGACCAGGCAGAACCTTTCTCCATCTGGGAAGGAGCTATTTCCAGAGTGCATACATTAACATTCAAGACTCCCCTAAAATATTCAAAGTGTCACCAAGGTCCTGATTTGGGGAGATGCTCTCCTTTCCCGGTGTGAAAATGTCACTGCTCTGCTTCCTGAGTGCAGCCCACCGTGCCTGTCTCCAGGCATCGTAATTAGGACGCAGGATTTCCAGTCTCTCCTCTCCCTTCTATTCTTCCTCCTGCTCTTGGAGTGATGGGGATACTTACAGAAGGATAAATGAAGACAACTTCCTTCCCTGGTGCTCAAGGCAAATCTCTGTAGCAGGGGGATATGAAAAGAGATCAAGGTCAATTTGGGACAGTAGCTTTCAATCCTGGCTGCCCCATAGCACCCACTAGGGAAATTTCACAAATTCTGGAAGTAGCTAGGACACACAGTGCCTCAGTGTCAACTAGGGCCAAGGTGGAGAACCTGGGGCATGCGTGCTGCACCTAGCTCACAAGGCCTGCTCTGCAGCACATCATGAGTTGCATGAGTTTTTTTTTTTTTTTTTTTTTTTTTTTCTAAACTAAAATCTCAGTATTCAGGCTTAATTGCAGTGTTGGCACTTTGCTATAAATAAGTGGGTTTTGGGTTGTGCTTGGTCTCTGAAAGGTTGTCATCACTGACCTAAGGCATCAATAGCTTTTAAAATTTCCCAGGTGATTGCAAACATGGAAACCGATGCTTCAAGAGCCTTGCTACTTGGCTCATGGCTATGAACTGTGTAATCAGCATGACCTGGGATGGCCAGAAGATGAACACAGGTCCTGCCACAGGCCTCCTAAGCCACAGGTTTGCCTACACCAGCTACGGCAGGCCCCAAAAATCTCAGTAGATCCGTACGCCTATCGGGGAGCCTCAAATAGATCACTGTTAGAAGGAATCTTGATTTTTGTACTGTTGACAGTCCCAAACCTCATTACCGTCAACTCTACTCAGTTTTTCTCTGACTTCTCCCTCCTTTTAGGATATGTGGACTGGTGATATTGGCTATTTGTAGGTAGAGAAGTGAGACAGGAAAGGCAGACACAAGGTGAACATTAAGAAAAATGATGTGGGTCCTCAACGTTAACTCTAATATCTACACCATTATGCCACAAAAGGCTGATTGTGTATGGGGATTTGCTACTATTCTGGTCCCAAACATTGCCTGTTGGGCCAGTGATCCCAAGACTGTAATGATAAATAATCTTAATTTGTTGATAATCTACTATGTAGCCAGTCCTTGGCATACAATACTTCATTTAATCCTTTTGGTCATCATGTCAGTATTATCATTCCTGCCTGACAGATGAGGTAGCTGAGGCTCAGACAATAATGAACCAGTCTGACAAGTTCGTGCAGGCGCTGGTTACCAGTAGGCAGAAAGTGGCTGTCTTCCTTTTTCCCTAGTACACTCTGGAACCTCCAAGGAGGGAGAACAAGAGATGGGGGAGAAGACAGAGGAAGAGATAGAGAGAGAGGGCAGTAGAGAGCCTTGATGAGTAGGGAGGGAATCCCAACTTTGCACTGCCAGGGATAGACACCCAGCATGCTTCAGGCCACCACAGGGGACAGTGAGTTCAGCTTGGTGGGGTCTCTAATTGCTACAATACTACTTTTGAAAAGACTATCCTGCCTCCCACTGAACTGTCTTGACATCTTACTCAAGCACCAATCAATAATGCATGTAAAGGGTCATTTAAGGACTCCCCCTAGGCAAGTGCCATAACGCCAGCCCTCAACACGCCTATTCCTACTGCATGCCACACTGCTTTAATTTCTTTTTAAAAAAAATTTATTAAAATTTTAATAAGAAAGAAATAACAATAAGACAGTTTCAAAACACATTGGTAGGACAGACACAATAATTAATACAATACATATTGTTGTCTTCAAAGTAGTTGTTCAGAGTACAAGATGCAGACACGATAACTTTTCCTGTTTTAATTTCCGTAGTTTCAGAGTAAGTTTTGAAATTTGGTAGTATACTTACCCCAACTTCATTGTTTATTTATTTACTTAGCAAAATCATTCTGGCAATTGTTATGTATTTTGAATTCCCACATACATGTTAGGACAAGCTTGTTACTTTCTCCAGGAATGTCAGCCAGGATTTTAACAGGGATGGCATTGAATCTAAGATCCTTTGGGTAGATAGACATCTTAATAATATTAACTCTTCCAACTCACTAATATTAATTGTTATAGCACTACTTGATTTGTCTTTTCTTTACATTTTCTTTAACTTCTCTCAGTAATGTTTTCTTTTATTTTTTTCCAAGCACTGGGAACTGATCCTAGGGTCATTGCACCAAGTCACATCCATGCCCTAAATTTTTTTAAATTTAAAGAGAGGGTCTCACTAAGTTGCCAGGTTGTCCAGCCTGATCCTCTTGCCTCAGCCTCTCAGAGTGCTGCGATTATAGACGTGTCACCATCCCCAGTGCTGGTTTATAATCTTCAATAGACCAATCTTACAAAATTTTACTGGGATGATCACACTGACAAGGTTATAAATTACTGAGGTTTTCTTATTAAATTCATTACAGATTGCTTTATTCTTTTTGTCAAAGATAATATTCACAGTCTTTTGCTAAAATGACATATTGTGAATGAACTTTTAAAAAGTTTTAATGGAAGTGTGATGCTACAATTTTCTAAATGGTTAAGTTAAAAAATATCTGTGTAACAATGTGTATTTGTTCTTTTTTACATTCTATAGGGGTTTTAAAGTTTAGAACATCAGTAATTGATGGAAAATATGTTTCATGTTATGTCTAAGGGGTTTGATATTCAGAAAGATAGTGATGTTAAGCTCAAGTGCCTAAGTTACAGGAAATAATATTAAGCTTCTCTTCTGGATGGTTAACAACTTAAGTTGGCAGTCCAAATAATTAGAGAAAAAAAAGGGAAAAAAGTATAGTCAATATTTTGGCTTAAACTCTTCAAGGTCAATGAGAACACAGAACACAAAAGAACCTGTACTGTAACAGCTTATAACTCAGTGGTGTCCCAAATTTCCTGTTCAGGGAGATTATGGAGCTGCAAAGGAAAGTGATGGATGATGTACAGTGTGCCTAAGGAGAGTTACCTGGAGAGAAAACACTCTCTCAGACTTCCACAGAGACCAAACTGGTGAAACAATAGCTGTGATTCATCCAGATTTTTGACACTGACAAAAGTGATGCAAATTGCAGTACATAGTTCCAGGGTAAACCCTGAGGGGACCTGATTGACCTTGTCAGATACAAAAGTTACATATTCTTTGTAACATAGATATTGATTTATCTTGGTCTTAAGCATTCAGCAGAAAAGTATAACCACGAGGTATAAAAAGGAAAACCATATTGATATTCTGAGTTATAAAACGCTGGAGTCAATAGCCCCTGATACTGCCAGATGAGGTGATAATCCACTACTGCTATGGACAATTGGACTTTTCTCATTGTGCAATGAAAAGAAAGATCAGTACTAATGATGTTTAGACGAGAAATCATGTCTGCAACTTGTACGCTGAACAACTACAATGAGCACAACATTATGCAATGTATTAACTACTGTAAATAATAATAATAATAATAATAATAATAATAAATTTAAAAAATAAAAAGTTTTATTTCCATTTGATCATTACTAGATTAAATTTGTGTGTGTGTGTGTGTGTGTGTGTGTGTGTGTGTGTGTGTGTAGGGTCTTACTATGCAGCTCAGGCTTATAGTGATCCTCCTGATTTCTGGCTCCCTAGTGCTGGGATTACAGTGCTGGGAGTCTGTGCCACCATACCCAGACCCCCCAGCACAGCTTAGTCCACTGAGCTGTACCACTGGCCCTAGACTTAAAATTTTTGAATGGCTTTTAATTATTGATTCTATCTCTCACAAACTTACTAAATATGTTAGTTCTAGGGGCCTGTATTTCTATGGTGTGTAAATTCCTTAGGATTTGCTACATACGACATGTTTGCATCTGCATTTCAAATCTGAATTTTTAAAATTCTATTTTGCCTTGTCTAACTGGATGAGAATGGGGAAAATGGATCTCTTCGCCTGGGTTCCAAATGCTGAGAATCAGTCAGTCTTTATGGTGTCTGCATCAGCTGTGAGTTTGGGCTCTTCTTCATCAGCTGGGGAACGCCCCCTTGCATCCTAGTGTGTTGATGGCTTCTCATGAATGAGTGCTGGATTTTGTCAAATGCCTTTTGTGTGTCTGTGGAGAAGATTTGCCATCTGAGTGTGCCATCTGGTGCCTGCAGGATCCTGACTGACAAAAAAAGCCTCACTGTAGAATTATAGGTCTGTGTTGGAGCTGGATCTCTTGTGCCCCTGGGCGAAGGATGGTACTGAATTGGCATCCATACTCCCAACTTTAAAATGTTGACCCCAATAATGTGGCGTTCCTTCCCCCAAAAGCAGAGCTAAGTCTCCTCTCCAAGTGTGGGCTGGACTTAGAGACTCTTTCCTAACATAGCATGTGGTAGAACTGATGGAGGGTGGCTCCTGCGGCATGACAGAGGGGTCTGGAGGCTTCTGCCTGTCTCCTCTCTTGATTGTTTCCTCCTCCCTCTGGGGAAGCTGGTACCATGTTGTAGGAGCACTGAGGCGGCTCTGCAGAAAGGTCCCTGGGGGCAGCCTGGGTGACAGAGCTGGAATCCTTGAGCTATCTGACCACAGCCCCAGCTGACATCTGACTCCAGTCCGTGGGACACCTTCAGTGGATCTTTCCCAGAGGAGCTGAGTTCCAGCCCCATAAATGCAAACGTAGCCAGCAGTTCTTATGTCAGGCTACTCTGTACTGGAGAGATGTGTTCCCTAGTGATTGAAAATGCAAGGGCCATTACCACTTCCTCTCAGAATGTATTAAATTCTAGACCTGGGGGCCCTTTCAGAAATGAGGTGTAGGACGGGAAATAGTCCTCAGAGAGAGGGCTTGGTGGGCACGTGTACGAAGACACCTTGTGGGTGATGAGCACAGCATGGGTGGGTCACTGTAGTTAGGAGCATTATCCTGGTGGCCCTCATACAGTGATGTTTTTCTTTTCAGTGATGGGGAATTAAACTTGTAGCCTTTCTGCTGACCTACTCCTCCAATCCTTATTTTAAAAATGTTTTGAGACATTTATTGTTAAATTGTCTAAGTTAGGACTGAGCTGGCAACATCCCTGCCTTAGCCCCCTAGAGTTCCAGGATCACAGGCACACACCACCATGGCAGGCACAGTGCTGTTCTGTGACGACCCTTCCTGCTCCCACCCTGCCAGGAGCTTGATGATTTGTGTCCTTCTGAGAAGGGAATCCTGGGCCACCTCATCTCAGGACTGACCCTCTGCCCTGGGAAATGAGGCTGACACACGTTCGTCTCCTATCAGTTGCTCTTCTAGAATGCCAGCGAGGGGGGACAGACTTGCTCTGTATTCTGATCACATGGGGTGGGTGATCTGCTTTCTAACGACAAGTCCCTGCTTGGCCCCTTCTGTGAAAAGCTTCACCCAGGAGGACAGATCTGAAGCAATCATGTCAGAGGTTATAGAAGAGTTTACACAGCAAGTGAGGTCTTGCTTAGCAATTCAGGGAGGGAAAAAAGCGATTTGCTGCAAGCTGCCATCCTGTACTGTATCATATGTACAAAGTGGAATGCAAGTTTCTGCCTTTTGAGAAGAGGCCAGTGGCCACTGATAAGCAGGAGGTCACCACCCGCCCATTTGCATGCAAATTAAACCGGGTCTCCTCTCTCCTCTTCTTCCAGCAGGGAGGAAGGGTTGGCTGGCTGAGCTGAGAAGCAGCAAACTCTCCTCAAGATGCCCTGCATATTTGTCAGAATTTTTTAGATATCAGTGATAAGAACCCAACTCACCCTTGCATTGCTCAGGCAAAAACATTCTCATCTATCTAATCCAACTTCAAAGGTGGACATGATTTTTGCTGAAAAAGGGGTGCAAATGCTATCTTCTATTTCCTCTTTTAAATTAGTTGCCTTCATTCTCTGCCCACGAGGCTAAAGCCACGGCAATCTGGAAGTCACGTCCAGCTCCCTGCGGTGCCTTAGATCAAGCTGTAGCCATAGCCAATGTGAGCCACTAGTGGGTCCACCATCATCTATTCCTGCCTCCTTGTGATTTATTCTTCAAGTGATTATCACAGGCAACCTTTTAAAATGCAAGTCAGCTTTCATCTGTTCTTTGCTGGGTATCTTTCTTTTATTTGTAAGATAATTCCCGAAGTCAGCTGGGTATGGTGGCACACACCAGTAGCCTCGGCCCTCTGGGAAGCTGAGATGGGAGGATGGCAAGTTTGAGTCTCTTTGGGGTAACTTAGGGAGACCTCACAAGAGGGCTGGGGATGTACCTAATGTGAAGGTCCTGGGTTCAACGCCCAGTACAAACAAATGCGCAAACCCTGATGAGTGGCATGATCCTTCTCCTACAGTGGTTTTACCTTTGGCCCTTTGCTCCTGAGCCGCTTGCTCCTTCCAACTCCATGGCCTCAGCACAATCATTTCCTCTGCCCAGCCAGCACGATCTTTTTTCCTCCTTTACTGATCAAGTCCCCTTACTCCAGAGCTAGTCTGAGGGATTTGGACGACTGCCAGGGATACATTGACCTTTCTCTCTAGCTTGCTTGCCCTTGCATGTGGGCTATAATTAGCGAGGCTCTTCCAACACATAGGACACAGTGGAAGTGACAGTGTGTGACTTCTGAGCTAGCTCATCCAGGCATGATGTAGTCTTCCTGGTTTTCTCTCCAGGAGCACCTACTTGGTGAGACACCAGCTGCCACACTGCAGGGACACTCTTCCTCTGGTTGAGTCCATGTGGGGAGGGAATGCAGTCCTCCTGCCCACAGCCCCTCAGGTGAGCAAGAGGTGGCACCTGCAGCCCCTACACATCTTCAGATGCTGCTATTTCAAATTGGCAAGTGTGGGGTTAATTTGTAACATGGTAGTAGGCAGCGGATGTGGCAACGTTAGTCTGACATTATTGTCTCTCATGGCAATTATGATGTGTACAGTTAAATAATTAATTGTAGGATTCGTTGTTCTAAGAGGCCTGTAGCTTTCCTCGCTGTGGCCTCAGGATACCAAATGTGCAAACAGCAACTGAGCAGTCCAGCCTTTGTGGGAGCAAGAAAAAGCCCACTGGGTGGGCCTGTCCTGGGGACTGAACCCAGCATCTTCAGACTGACTTACAACTCCAGCCTCCTTTTATTTTTATTTTGACACAGAGTCTCACTATGTTTTCTAGGTGGGGCTCAAACTTGTAATCCTTCTGGATTAGTCTCCCAGAGTGCTGAGATTCCAGAGAGGCACTACCATGACCAGCTTGAATATTATTATTATTATTATTATTATTATTATTATTATTTGCACTGGGAATGAACTCAGGACCTTAGACCTGCCAGGTAGACACTCAACTATATCCCTGGTCTTGAAACCTATTATTTTTATACCTGCTTCCTTTCTAAGGCAAAATCATTTCTTGTAACTGTCATGTAGTTGATAGTACTTGAAATCAGTAAAATATCTCTTGTACACATTACAATTTGTGCATCTCAAACAAAAATATGACACTTTTCTCAGTTCTCCTTCTGTTCTGCTATGTTCAATATTAAACAAATAAAAACTCCAACTGGCCACAGTGAAGGGTAGGATTAAAGTAGCACAAATTCTGTTTCTTTGTCTTCACAAGAACTGTGTGATTGTTTCAGACCTGTTGCTCAAACATAAGTCAGGAGTGGAGGCGCAGGTCTGTAATCCTGGTGCTCTGGGAGGCTGAAGCAGGAGGAATGCAAGTTTGAGCCCAGCCTGGGAAATATAGAGACTTAGTGAGACCCTGTCTAAAATTTTGAAAAGTGCTAGGGATGTAGGTCAGAGTGAAGGTCCTGTGTTTCCATCCTCAGTATGTAAAATCACCACCACAACAAAACAAACCACCCTGGAATATATAAAGCACATAGCTGGAGATCTGAACTGAGGCCTAAAGGGTCCAAAATCAGAACCTTGGCATGTTGATCAGAACTGCTTCTTCACACAGTCCGTGCAGCTGAACCCTGAGCCAGGGGCCCTCCAAATTAAGCTTCGTGTGGAATGCAAAGGTTATGTAGACAACAGGCTGTCCAACATGCTTACCAGGAACGATGCCATTGAAGCTCAATAGTAGCCACAGCATTCTGTAGGACTTAGACCAAGGAGAGAGGAGGAGGGGAGACAGGGGCCAACACTGGAGTTGTGCAGGACATTGCACATGCTGAGAATAAAAAGCAGACAGACTTCGTTTCTGTAACAATGGCGATTGAACCCAGGGTGTCTGCACTGAATGACATCCCTACATCTACTTTCGCTTTTCATCTGACACAGGGTCTTGTTAAATTGCTAAATTGCCCTGTGTCTTGGTTACTTTCTTGTTGCTGGGACAAAATATCTGACACCCACAAGTGAAAGAAAGAAAGGTTATTTGAGCTTACAGTTTTCAGAGGTTTCATTCCATAGTCAGCTGCCTCCAAAGCAAGGTGGTATGGCAGAGAGGCATTGCATGAGAGAACAGTGCATGGTAGAGCAGCAGAAAGCAGAAAGCAGAAAGCAACCAGCAGCAGTGCGCCTTCCTCTCCCTTGTCATTCTTTTCAGACCAAAAGCTTATCGGCTGGTGCTACCTACATCTCGGCTAGGCCTTGTAATCATTCATGCCAAAACTATGCTAACCCAGTAAGTGGACCAATCCAGTTATCACGCACCTTTAATCGAGTATCACACATCCATGATCGAGCCACCTCCTAAAGCCCCTCCTGAGGTTACACAAGGCTTTGGAGGGATGTGTAGCTATAAACCATAACACCCAGGTTGAGACCTTCCTGCCCCAGCCTCCCAGAGTGCTTGAATTACAGGGCTGTCTCCCATACCCAGGTAAAAGCAGAGGAACTTTTAGCTGGTTTTATGACTACTTTAAGATGCTTCGCAGATGAAGCACCCCTTTATTGTTGGCTGCATATTGGATGGAGCAACAGCCCCCAGCAATAGTCCACCAGTAGGCCCTCTGCAACCTCTGCAGGGCTTAAGCTTTGAGCTGAGGGAGCTCAGGCCTGCAACAGCACAGACCCTTAGAGGAGAGCATGGGCTTGTGAAAAAGTACTTTGGATGTTGTCAGGTTAGAGCTCTGTTGCCTATACAGAGTCTTTAAAATGCATTTAAATATTTCAAATGGTCTCTAAATTTTTTAGAATTCATAAATTTGGAACAGTAACAAGATCATAAAAGAAAAGCTTGCTCCCGACCAATAGGACACAGAGCTGACTTATTTATATGTTTATCATTTATTTCCATTTCCCACCTGGATAGTCTCCAGAGATTTGATTTCTTGTTTCTTGGAGAATCTAAAGACAGAAAGCAGAACTCAGTGTTAAATAATCTTTACACCTGTTCAAACTACCTGCAAGACACTAGTCATTTGTCCTATGCACAAACATCAATCCAGGGAGCATGAAATTTTAACTACCAATAAATATTCCAACATCCGCATACAAGGAGCATCTAATTCCAGCATCAAAATGCAGATAGGCATGAAAAGGTATTTGAATTTATGACAAAAGGAATCGTATCTAGAGGTCCCTCCCAGAAAGGTGGTGCAGGCTGGGTGTGAAATATTTGAGATCGTGCCTGCTTCTGTCAGTCTGTTTCAACCAAGCTGGTCCCTGTAATCTTCTCTAATTAATAACAAACATAGAAACATTTTTTTTCGTTTGAATTATGTTTGAAATGAGATGGCTGGATGCTTCTTATAAAAATGCTTTGAAAAATAAACTGTGTCAGAAATGAGTGATTTATTATCACTCAGAATGCTGGCAGGGGAAATCTCAGAAAAGGAGAGAATTGATGTTGCTTCCTGCGGCATTTCTGCTGCAGAGCCGGTCCAATTTGTTCTCTTCCTGGGCACAGGCATGGGGCAGATTTTGCATGAGATGCTCCTCTCCAGTCTCAAGCTGTCTTCCTTCCCTCCCTCCCTCTCTCCCTCCCTCCCTCCTTCTTTCCCTCCCTCCCTTTCTCTTCCTTCCTTCCTTCCTTCCTTCCTTCCTTCCTTCCTTCCTTCCTTCCTTCCTTTCTTCCTTCTTTCCTTCCTTCCTTCCGCTTGGAGTCTTCCCAGGCCTCTGGAGGCCACACATCTCTCATAGCACAGAGCAAGGCAGAGGGTGATTAAGAGAGAGCTGGGTTTCCCTGCACTCCCAGCTGCACATGCTTGTCCTCTCCAGGTTGTCAAAGTCCCCAGCCAGGTGAGTGGAGCTCTGGGTGGCAGACTTTGAATATACTGCAGCTTGGTAACCTACTACCAAACTTCCTGAACAGATTCTGCCCACCTCACAGGGTAGCTCTGTTCTCAGCTATGTACTGTTAGGAATACAAGTGATTCTTCATTAGATGCTTACTGTGTGCCTGCCCTGTTCTAAGTCTTCAACAGGCACTGTCACATTTAATCTTCAAAACAGTTGGTGTATGTAGCATCCTCATTCTACAGATGAGAAAGCCAAGGCTCACAGCAAGCAGAAGGCCATGCCAGGAAGAAATTGAATCAAGCTGCGAGTGTAGCTTAGTGGTAGAGCACTTGCCTAGCATGCACAAAGTCCCAGATTCCACTCACAGCATCACAAAACCCAAGCCAAACTGTAACAAAATCTATAAAAGCCCCAAAAACCCAAAATCAAAGAACGTCAAACCTAATCTGATTCCACAATTGCTCTTGTTAGACATTTCACTATAATGCTTATTTACTTATTTGCAGTACTGTGAATTAAACTCAGGGCTTTTATACTGAGCTTTATTTTTTATTTTCTCCTTTTTACTTGAGATAGTATCTTGCTAAGTCTCTGTCTTAGTTATTCTCTCTCGTTGCTGGGACAAATATCCAACACCCAAATGAAGGAAGGAAAGTTTTATTTAGCTCACAGTTACTAGAGGTTTCAGTCCATATTCAGCTGACTCCAAGGTCGAGTGGAACAGTGCAGAGAGCATCCCGTTCATGGTGGTGAGGGAACAGAAACAAATGGTGACAGAGGCAACCGACCAAACAGGGCAACAGAGGGCAACAGAGTCAGTCTGTCTCTCTGTCTCTCTGTCTCTCTTTATATCACATTCAGGCTCTCTGCCTCAGTCTATCTGCTTCAGGCCACACCCACAATCCCAGCAGTACGCAGACCCATAATCCCATCAGTACTAACACACATAATCCTAGTGGATCATAAGTCAAGTCTCAAACTCTAAAAGTCCCTCCTCCATGATTGCATGAGGCTTTGGGGGGACAACTAGACATAAACCGTAACAGTCACTGAATTGCCTTGGCTGGGCTACAACTTGCCATCCTCTTGCCTCAGGCTCCTATGGTGCTGAGCTTCCACATGTGTACCATCTGCCTGGCTACTTATCAGAATTAATAATAATTCTGAACACTGCCTATGACCCTGCTTCGTTTACTCCATGTAGGATCTATTGGATGTTGATTATTATTCTCCTTTGGTTTTTGTTTTGTTTGTACTGCTGGAAGTAGAACTCAGGGCACTGTGCACATCAGGCAAACATTCTGTCACTGAGCACCACCTCTAGGACTTACTGTCTCCCTTTGACAATTGAAGAAACTGAGACCTAGGGACTGAAGTCTGTGTCTAAGGGAGGTTTGAGAGCCAACAGGTCAAGCAGATTCTCCCAAACTCACAGCTCATTCTCCACATACTCATGTGGAGTTGCCCTGCTGCAGGGGACAGTGGGCTGTGGGCAAGGGGGGACGGTCTCAGGCTGAGCTAAACTTCAGGCTGGTTATGTCCACTTCTAGCTTCAGACTGGTTATGTCTGCACCTGGCCTGGCTTCCTTCTAGCTGCTGTGTGCTAGGTCTTTACCTAGAATCAGACAAGAGAGACGTGAATGTGCCCCACCTGGACTGTGTACAGTCAGGATAAAGAGCTGGGTGGTCTTAGACATGGAAGAGGATGTCGGAGGAGAGGAACCTTCACGCCTCCTTGATGAGGCTACACATTGATCCAGCTTTTCTGGAGTGTGGCCTGGCCATGTCCAGTGAGGTTGAAAATGTGCAAAGATATGACCTGGATGCTGCCTGTTTCTGTGAACAGGAGACTCGCTGAGAATGCTCCTCATGGGCAGAAAGGAGATGGTGGAGGTTGCTGCCGGGTCCATGAACTGGTGAAGACAGACAAAGCTGAGTGTGTCCCAGGAGATGTCTGTGTGTAGTAGGAGTAAGCAAGCTGGGGAACAGGGCACACAGGTGGTCACCACATATGTAATGTCGAGGAACAGCAAGCAAGTTCTACGCACCTTATAGCAGCCCCATGGTAACACTGGACATCTTTCATGGATTTGCTCAAATGAGGCTTGGGGGCCCATCTGCCACTTGAGAGGTGTGTGGAAGTGGCCTCTTGGGTGGAATAAAGCTCTTACCTTGACCTGTAACTTTTTTTTTTGGTGACACTAGAGTCTGAGCCTAGTACCTTCACTCTGAGCTGTATCCCCAGTCCTTTTTATTTCTAATTTTAAGACAGGGTCTCACTGTGTCACTAAGTTGTGTAAGCTGAGCTCTAACTTGTGATTCTTCTGCCTCAGCTTCCAAGAGTGCTGGGATTGTAGGTCTATGCCACCCTGCCAGGGCTGTAGTGATTTGCTTATTTTATATTTTTATGAATAAGAAACTCAGAAAGGAAACTATTGGCATTTTGGGTGATGAGAACCTGGGAATTTGTTCTTTTATTCTAAGTACAATGTTAATGCTCGGGGAACTTGCACACTGGATTCATAGGGCCCCATGTGTCCAAGAGCAGAGAGTTGTTTGAGGGACAGGGCTGGTGGCGGAAGGAGACAGAAGCGATGTTTAAACAACTGACTTTCTTACCGGTGCCCTTCCTTGGCAGGGCAGCACATGTGCAGAAAGAGGTGGCTGCTCTAACGGCTTCGTCCAGGGGGCCTGTCTAAAAAATTCTGGACAGAGTGGGCACTATCGATTAACATATCTACAGAGGCGGGTGAAAAGGGAGTCAATCAATAAATGCATTTCTTCTATTCCTGACATCAGATAATGTGTGTGCTGATTAGGGGCCTGTCACTTATTTTTAAAAGCAGCTTTAAATATTAATTATGAATCACACGACTTGACCCCAAGAGAGGCTGCCATCCCCTTCCCCAGGCTGTCAGTGGGCTCAGGAAGTGTTCCTGCCCTGTCTCTTCCCCGGGAAAATAGAGTGAATTTAGATTGGAAATGCAGTATTTCTTGTCCTCTCCACCAGCCTGTGGACAGGACAATTACGGAAACAGAATCCATTGTTCCAACAGGCGGAGCTCAGATTAGTAGTGAGGATTTTTAAAAAATTTTGTTCTCGGCCAGAGAATTAAAAATAGCTCTTTCTCACTCCCCTGCCCCCACCCTTTCTCTGCCTTGCCCAGATTTAGAGTCTGAGGAGCCCTGTTAGGTTACCTCCTAGTTAGTATTCCTGTGGCTCCTTGGGTCTCCAGAACGCTTGAGAATCATTTGATTTTAAATACCGGTTCTTCTCCATTCCCACCAGGGAGGTTTGAGGAGTGAGCTCAGTTTTAAAAGGGAGGAGATGGGAGTGGTGAGTAGAGGGCCCCACCCAAGGAGCTGGCGAGACTCATTCAGAGATTTCACCCGCGCTCTGGCCTTGGCTGAAATCTTGAGATCTTGGGAGGAATTTCAGCCCTTTTCCTTCCTAAAGCTCAGTGGCTTCTCTGCCACACTAGGATTAAAAAGCAAAGATATTTCCATCACAGCGACTTTTCTAACACACATGAACCTAGGGCTTATGGGGACAATCAGCGGGGGGCTGTCCTCAGGTGTTCCAGTACACTGCCTGGGGTTCTGACCACTTCATCCTTTCCTTGCTAGATTGAACACGGTCCTCTCAAAATTCGTGTCCACCTGGATTCTCAGAATATGACCTTCGGAAATAGTGTCTTGAGAATATGACTGGCGACGGACGATAAAGCGATGGTCACTGCCTGATGTTTCAGCCGCCTTTTGCCTGACAGCTCCTGCTGCTGTGTCGCTTTGACTTTTGAAAGTTGTTCCCAAATTGGTTGCTTTTCAAACATTCGTGTGCAAATGAGTCACCTGTATACATTGTCCTATGGCAGGTTCTGAGGCCACAGGTCTGGGGGGAGAGGAGGGGAGGGCTCTGCATAGCTAATGAGCTCTCAGTGACACCCAGGTGGCTGGGGTAGCTCAGGTTTCATATTAACTCTGGCCCATCAGTGACTTCCTGGCTCACCTCCACAAAACTGAAACTTTATTAAAACCACCTTAGGGCCTGAGAACACACTGGTGACCTGTGGAGACATAAACAGAAGCTTTGGGTATGGCAAGCTTGCATGCTTTCATCATATGGATTTTCATTCCTCTCTGCATTTGGGAGATTTGGGACTTCATCTGTGATGTTGAAATGTCCAGAGAACTGCTTAGGGAGGCTGAGGCAAGAAGATCACGAGTCCAAGTCCGGCCTGAGCAACATATTAACTAAGTAAGACCCTATCTTAAAATAAAAAATAAAAAGAGCTGGAATGTAGCTCAGTGAGAAGCCCCTGGGTTCAACTCCAGTACATCCCCCACCCCCAAAAAAGCATTCAGAGAGAATTCCTTGGCGGTCTCTTAGATGTTTGGTAAACAAACATTTTGAACTTAATAGTCAGGTTACCACTATAAAAAATTATATTACAATTAGAAATGATAGACAATGCCCTGATCATACAGCTTTTGTTTAGAACTGCTGTTAAATGAGTATGTCCGTATCTTTCTCATAAAACAATGCTCACCCTGCTAGCTAATCAGTGCTATTTGCTTTATTCCTATAAGACCCTTATTCAAATCTGTTCAATTTTGCTGAAGTCATTCTTTTTCTGCAAGCAACGCTGCTATTGTAGTACAGTGGAAATCTTTATGTTCAAGGTTTAGGGGAAGCACATTCAAAGCTCTGATACAACTCAGAAATTATAAGAGGAAATAATTATTACGATAGAGAAGAAATATCACCCAAGTCTGTGCTAATGCACTTAACTGTCAAACAAAGAGATCTTTAAGATGATGGAGCGCACACCACGGGGGAGAAAAATGGGAAGGAAAAACTCAGCTGCGATTTGTTCTGGGACTCTCACAGAAGGGCTCCCATTCCACTTTGTAATCATTTGCTGAGAAAGCCCCCGAGAATCTGAGAGGAAAGTTTTGGGCTGGGACAGTCAGGTTGAGTCAGACAGCAGGGAGAGGCCAGAGTTTGGGTTGTAAAAATGCAGTCCTAGTTCACACCCACATTGAGCAGAGACACAAATGGAGTGGGTGGAGAGAGAAGGTGGGATGAAGGCCCCCACTCTTCCAGGGCAGGATGTTACCTCCAAGGTCAAAGTTAGAATGAGCATGAGGAGCAAGACAATGCTCACCCTAGAGAGACATGTGGCTGTGTTCTCACTATACCCCCACCCCATGGTTTGTATTGTGTTTTTAGGCTTGGTGATGATATGTCTTCATGAGGTCACTCAACTCAGGTAGCTGTCTGTCACTTGTGCCTCTGTTCCTTATCCTACCCAAAATTTTGAGTAAATAGATACCATATTCTGAGTAGGAAAGTCAAACAGTATATCTCTTTGATGAGTTGTACATTACTAGAATTATTATTGGGGCTCCTTTGGTGTCATGTGTGGGCTGGTCAGTGCCTTAATACTCAAAATGTACTTGGCTGAGGAGGGAAGCAAGATAGAAAACTGTGAGGAAAGAAGGGAGGGAGCAGGGAAGATCTGAAAAGCTGGGGGAGGGGCTGGTCCATGACGTTGCCCGTATTATAAGACCAGTACTATAGAACTCTCATGAGGCTGGATCTGGGTACACTCTTCTCCCATGAAGATCTATTCTCAGACTCACAGCTGAGCTTGTGGTCCTGCTATAGACCAATGGGCTGATACCCCAACTTCCCAGGCAGAACCAGTGTTTTCCTTGGCTGACCCCCATTATTCACACTTCAGGTTCCATACCGGATCCTACAGCACTGATATCTCCACCTTTATATTATCTCTGCCTGCAGCAGCTGCCAACTGCATCTGTTCATTGACTCAGCAGTACTGGTCCCTCATCAGCTTTGATCAATGATACAGATTCATGCAAAATCCTTGTTAGTTCTGCTGAGCCCTTCTAGAGCCCCCTTGCACTAACAGAAAGAGTCTCAACTTCTAGCAGTTACCACTAGGATTTCTACCACCAAGGCTCTGCTTAGCCTAATAGATGTTCTTTTTCCACTAGAATTTAATGGGACTCTGGCCTCCTAGTTTCTGCCTCCATTAGCATCGTGCTCCCTCCTGCATGTGCACTTGACAGATGCCAGCATCTCCCTCTGGATGAGCTCTATCATTCTTCACTGGAAAGCCTTGGCTTCCCTCTATCCAGCAGTAGGAAATGAAGTAGGCAGGCACAACATGTGTATCCGCTGGGCTCCCAGGCTCCATGCAGTCCAAGCCCCACAGCGTCCTGATCGCTGCACTCTGCTTGCTGTTCTCCAAGTCTGAGTCCTTTCCAAGTCTGTGGGATGAAGATAAGTGTCTCCTGATCTTCTGGGGCCAGGCTTGGTCTGGAAGACAGGCCTGAGGTGTTAACGGCATGTGGGATTTATTTTTATTGCAGATTATAAGACACACAGACACAGAAATGATAGGAAGGATGAAGCCCCAGAATCAAGAGGTGGGAGCACTGGGCATAGCAACATGGGGGGGCACCACACCAGTCATAAGGCTGAGGGAGGGATAAAGAATATCAGGTAAGGGGCTTTGCTGTGATCTCCAGGGAGAGAAGAGGGTTGGGCAGAATAGTGGTCTTCCAGTGGGCCATTTAGGGAAGTTTCCATGAGCTCTGGATCCGGGGACTGTCCTTTCCTGAAGTTGTCTGGCCCTGGCCCTGGCCCTGGCCCTGGGGTGACTATGAGTGGGCCCCAGGGCATCGCAGCTCCACAGAGGAGGTGGCTAGGTGTGGGTTCTGGATGTCCTGGTTCACACTGGAGAGGGCTTGTGGGGTAACCTATGTGCTGTGTAGCAGCTGGCTAACCCTGGGTGAGGCCACTCAACATTACCAAAGCTCCAAGCACCAGGAGCCTTAGATCACATACAACCTGGTTTGGTACACCAGTTTCAAACAAGGTGAGCTAGCCAGGTGTGATGACAAACAGCCATTTCTGGGGGATGCAGGTGCATAAGCACTGGGAAGATAAACAGACAGAAGTCCCCATTTTAAATTTCATCATTTCGTCTATTTCTCTGCACTGGCTCCACCTCTTTCAAGGGGCAGAGAGGACGGTGCCATCTCCTTGACTTGGTGCATGGACTGAACTTGTGCTCAGTTAGCAGCTCATTGGCTGTCCTCTGCCCACTACCAAGGGCAATAATGAGCTCTGCCTCTGCTCTGAGCTGGGGACCCTGAGACAGTGCACATGAGTGCCAGGATGTTCACCAAGGAGAACCCTTGGGGCCACACCTATAGAGAAGAGAGAATCTAGCCACCTGTATGCTCAACCAAAGCCTCTTTTGATGCTTTATGCATTCAAATGATCTCTGGAAAAAGCCCCTGTTGGTTAAGACAGGTGGGCCTCTTCAGCCACTTCGGGAGCCCTGCGATCCCAGGGGATGCACGGCACCCCACACACACAGAGGAAAGGCTCAGGCTTCCCAGAGGAAGAGCTGGTCACTGGCAATGCACAGCCAACAGAACAACGTAACACAGAAGGAAGCACAGAGGCTTACAGGCCGGGGCTTTGGCAGGTTCTGGCTGTTGGAGGAAGAAAGTCTATTAGGATGAGCAGGGCACTGCTGGGAAGTTGGACTCTGTCCATGAGACAAGAAAGTCAAGTGCTGGTGGAAGGTGTGTGGCCATGGGGGCCCTGGTGTCTGCAGGAGAGGCGGTTTCTTCAGGGCACGGTGCTTCCACAGATGAGCAGGAGCAGAAAAGATGCCTGTGGAGGGAGCACATCTGCCGCAGGGCAGTACCAAGGGTGTCATCATGTCCATCTCCTGCTTCAACTCAGCCTTTCAGTCCATAGCTGCCCTTGTTAAAGTGGCCCCTTGTTTATTCCTTATCAGTAAGATTTGTACATTCATTCTGTATCATTAGCATATTATGTCCCTATTTGCTTTTATTACAGGGTATGATAATTGCAGTAGAGGAGGAAGACATTACATTGAGTGTGTACACACACATCCTCTAGTGGGTTCATTAAGTGTTAAATAATTAGGTTATTAGTGTTTTAAGTGCTCTCTGGTGTGCAAAAATACTTGATGGATTGTTATGTGGTCATTGGAAAGAGTTTTAGTAATTTTTGGAAATTGGGGGCTGCACAATAAAAAAGGCCAGAATGCAGCATGGTATGTTCCCATTTAAACTAATGGAATATAGCCAGGCATGGTGGGGCATGTCTGCAGTTGCAGAATTTGGGAGGCTGAGGGAGGAGGATGCAGGTCGTAGCCAAGCCCAGGTAACTTAGTGAGACCCTGCCTTGAAATGAAAAAATTCAAAAGAGCTTGGGGTGTAGCTCAGTGTGAGTTCAATCTTGAATGTGTATGTGGGGAAGTGGGACCCTAAAGACACACAAAAAATAGCACATTTTGGTGGGCAAGGTGGTGTGGTTGGTTTACCACTCAACTGAGAGCTTTATTTAATTCACTCTTTTAAACTGCTACCTAGTATTCTGTAATATACATGAATCAAAGGTATGAATGTGCGTGTGTCAAAAGGTAGCTACTCTACTGATGAAGTTCAGTTTGTTTTCATTTTCCCATTGCATGCAATATTAAAACAACCTTGAGCTGTGTGTATGTTTTCTTCCCATGCTGCACCACGTGGTAGAATCATCTTGCCGCTCCCACACGGGTGTCCATAAACATCTTCCTCCACATCCTTCTTGCCTCATTGATTTTACTCATGTAGGAGAGGTTTCCGAGAGTGGAGTGGCTTGCCATAAAGACACATGTTTTAAAATCTAACCAACATGCTGAGGTTACTTCGTGTAAAGGTTGAAGCAATTTACACTGGTGAACCGTAGTCATGTGAATCCCTGGCTTTACCTGGTGTTGCCAGCATTGGAAGCTACTGTGCTTTTAATCCTTCACCAATCTACTCTGTAAAAAAGCGGTATTTAGTGATTAATTTAATTTGCATTTCCTCCTGAAGTCTGGAGCAGTTCTTTCTTTTTTTTTTTTAATTTTATTTATTTGTTTGCTTGTTGTGCTTGTTTGTTTGTTTCTTTATTTGTTTTGTGGCTGGCTCAGCCTGCCCTGGTGGTGGGGCTGGCGCAGCATGTGGTGCCGGGGATCGAACTGCAGTCCCTGCAGTTGCCTGAGCCCTCCTAAGCAGGCACTTTAGACCACTGAACCATCTCGCCGGCCCCCTGGAGCAATTCTTTCTAAGCACTTTTGATTTTTCTCTTCTTTTTTATCTGTTTATATATCTTTTCATATATTTTTCTCAGACGTCTTAGTTTTCTTATCCATAAAATGGGGACACAGTATGTATCTCATAGAAGTGGTAAAGAGCTCATGAGTTGGTATACATGGAAGAGCACTGCAGTGTCTCATGGCAGAGAAGCCACTATTATTATTATTATTATTATTATTATTATTATTATTATTACTATTATTATTACACCTGGAAATCACACTCCTGGTACCTGAGCTCATTGGAGTTTTGTTTCACTTTCCTTTTAGAGGGTCATCTGGGAAGACTAAAGTTCAAGTGAAGGTAAGAAAGACCAAGTCACGGGCTACAGGAGCTCAGGAACGGAGATGAGGAGCAACTTTGGCAGGGATAGGTTCAGGCCTGAGCAGTAACTATAGGAATAGCACAGCTGGAGCTCTCCACATGTTTCAGGTCTTTACTAGACAGCCCCAAAGGGATGGCCAGTCGTTTAGTTCCATTGCAAGGCTCAGAGGGGATAAGCACTGTGGCCTGGGTCTCACAGCATGGGAATGACAAGGAAGGAATCAGTACCCGAGATGGTCTGGCCCGCAGTCCTTGAATGTGCTACCGTCCTATCTCAGGAAACTAAACTAGCTGGTTTTCAAGTGACCCTATTCTCTGACCCCTTGGTCAAGCATGAGGTCCAACTATTGCCATTTCTAGATTTCTTTGCTAGAGATTTAGAAAAAAAAAATGGAAAACTCCCAAAGTCGTTACACAGTCTTCTGCATTTCTGTTTCAAGCAGGAGATGCATTTGTTATCACACTAATTAGAGCAGAAATTAACTGAAATGCTGAGTTTTAGCGGAGAGCAATTCAGCTGCAGGTGCCAGTAATTAGTCAAAAATGAATCATTTGATGTTTGTAGACACACAGCCTTCTCAACTTTCTACTCAAAAACAAACTTCGTGAGCATATTGTTCTGAATCAGTCCTGCTAATACATGTGTCTATCTTAATGCTGTAATTCAGCATAAATATTTTAAATAAATCAATAACATTGTCCTCTGGTGGCAGCATAGAAATGAAATTTTCCGTAGAAAAAGGAAATAAGAATAAAATATTTTTAGTGAGATTGGCAGAAACCTGAAAAACAGCCGTACTGAAATTATTAGGTTCTTGCTCTCTCTTTCTTTTTATTTTCCTCCTTTCTTTCAGTTTTGTGAGGTATAAATAATTCACCTCCAATACTTTGTCCTGGACAGGGACTGAGCCAATAAAATAAATGGAACATGGTGGATATCTGCAGGCTTTGGCAGTGGCACTGGAGATCACTCTTACGCCGGGTGCTCACTTGTTAGCCAAGGTTTCACCGCTCGGTCACAGTGAGTGTGAGTTCTGACACAGGAGGAGAAAAACTAAATGTAGAAGCAGAGATTTCTGTGCATTGGAGAGCAGACTCTATTTCATTGTCCAGCCAATTACAAGTGACAAGAGCATCTATGTTTTCATCAGGTGAAAACTAGGGCCTGGAAATGACTTTTCCTCATCAGCAGCAGATGTGTGCACATATTAGTGCATATGTGTGTGTGTGGGTTATATTTGCTATGTGCATTTGTTTTATGGATCAGCCATAGCCCTGCATCAGCCATAGCCCTACCAAGCACATGGGAAACTGAATCCAGGTGGCTCATCCTTGACTTTCAGTGGCACCTGGCCTTTCTCAATCTGGCTCAGCTCCAGACCTTCAGCTGAATGATGCATCTGTGTACAGGCAGATCTTGGGTGGGCTGGATAGGAGGGTGAGGCAGACTCTCTTTCAGCCAGTGGTGAGACCAGACACCCTTTTGCCTCCAATCCAGCCAACAGCAGCTATTAGGGACCACAGGGGAACTGGTTCATCAGATTTCCCTCGAAAAGTCAGCATCTTGAGAAATAGCTGAACAATAGATCAGAAAATATTTACAACAAATAAGAATGAATCCATAGTTGTTTTTAAAAAGAGAAACCCTCACTGATTACCTTAGGAGGATAGTGAAGCGTCAGCTCATTATTTTGAAAACTGGTCAATAAAGGGAAGAGTTTAAAATGTATACTACCTTTTCCAGTGATAATATCTCAGGCCAGGTAAACAAGAGTTATGGAGAAAAGGTCCTCATAGAAGTGTTCTTGCTGACTGTTGCGAAGGGTTGCAGAAATATTTGCATCATCTAGAGAATTAATTTATCTAAGGAATGACCAGCAGAGGTCCCCCCAAAGGACATAAGCCAAGCATGTTGTGCCCCCAAAGGGAGGGCATATCATTACATGAGATGTTCTCACCAAATACAAAACTTAAAGCTGACCAAGACTGTAGCTCCAACTACCAGTCCAAAGCAAATCTGAGGAGAGAGGAAGATGTCAAATTAAAACACAGAGATGTCATCTCTAAAATCCAGATTGTACCAAACCAGACAAATAACCCAATGGTCTTATTAAATAAATTGTAAAGAGATATAATTTAAAAATAGGTTAGCCAGTCACAGTAAATGGATCTTATCTGAATCACAACTCAAATTTTAAAATGAAATGAGAAAAAAATACCTTCGAGACAATTAGCAGACTTTGAACATAAACTGGATCTTTGATCCAATGATAGTTAAGAACTGGGAATAGTTTTGGATGTAACAATGGCATTGTGCTTATACTTTTGAAGATTTCCTACTGAAAGATTTATAAATTAAGTGCCAGATGCACAGGATTTGTTTCCAAGGAACCAACCTCTCTCATCACCCATGCCATTGGCATGGTCAAAAGAATAGATGGAAGCGTACTGGCCATGAATTGAATACTGCTGGCACTGGGTGAGAGTTACATGGGCATTGCTGTTCTCTGTCTTTTTAAATGTTCCAAATTTCTCATATTGAAAAGTCTTTTTGGAAGAAGGTCATTGCTGCCACCCTGGTTCCACCCCAGGGGACAGTATAGCAAAATGGTCAAATGATGAATTTTGGCATCAGACAAACTTGAATATATGCATCTGTACAATGAGTTAATAAGGAAGATTCCATGAGATAATGTTGGTTTTGTGCTTGTCATGGAGATCTATATATTCACTACTATTATTCCTGGAGTGTTTCTATCCAAAGAATCCATGAAGATGATGAAGTTGACTCATTAGTGCTTACTAAAGGATAAGAAAAAAGTTCTGAGGAGACCAGATCACTGGGGCTCAGGCACCAGCCCTTGAAGCTCCCCAGCACCCCAAGGTCCTGGAGAAAGATGAAGCAATCTTGCTTAGTGGCAGAGAGGCCATGTGTCAGGTCAGTGGATGGGTGGGTGGAGGCTGAAAGCAGGATGCTAAAGGGAACAGAAACAGAAATCACTTTGTTAATAAAGGAACTACCTTTCCATCCTGGAAACACAGGCAGATGTGTTCAATTGATTCCAAAACCAGAGATGGGAGGGATTGCTGCAGTTTGGGGTCTTTTGGAGCCTCTGAGATATCAAGTGCTCCTGAGTAGGCACTTGAGAGATTGAGCATCCTCTGGAGCACAGGTCAGCAAGAAACACAGCAAAAGGTCACGCACTACAACCAGGTTCTTATTTCTATCATGAAAGTAGCCAAGACAGAAGAAAAGAATGGTGGTGGCTGTTTCAATAAAACTTTATTTATAAAAAGACTTGTGCAAGTGGCCTGAAAGCCATGGCTGGATGCCAGTCTCCTTTCTATGGTTGCCCCTTAGGACTCTGTAGCGATGGACATGAGCAACCTGTGCTGTGCATGCTGTGAGTCTCTAGTCACCTGTGACTAATGAGCATTGTCCATCCAGCTGGCAGGACTGAGGAGCTGATGTTATTTACTTTAAAGTGGTTCAGATCTTAAAAGTCACATGTAGCTCGTTATTACTATGCAGTGCTAGAGAGCACAGCCCCAATAATAAAAAGAAGAGCACTGCAGAGAAAATAGGAATGATCTGTCCAAGACCTGGCTCAATTCCTGGGGATGGGCCCTTCATGACAACGTGGTGGGAGAACCCAGAATGCCAGTTCATCAAGCAACAAGACAGGAGACCAGAGTCTGATCCTAACCAGCTTTCCCTGCCCAGAGGACTTCGGAAACATTGCTGGCCATATTATTCATCTGTCTTTCCATTTATAAGATGGGAACATCTTGCCCCAGCCTTATGGGCCATCTGCCTGCTGGGGCTGTCTAAAGGATCACTCAGGACAATGCAAGTAAAGTCTCTTTGAAAATTTCAAAGCACTCCGGGATTTCAAGGATGTTATGAATTAATTTCTCCAACCCAAGGTAGCTGGGTGGAATGTGGGGTACGAAAGATCAACGAAGAAATGGTGATTCATCGCTGGGCACAGATGCTTCCAGGTTCAGCCTCTTTCAGTGAACTTCCCAGGGAGAATTTGACACTGTGTGCTTGCTAACAAATTCATTTTTTTACTTTGACTCTGAGCACAATTCTGGGCTGGCATCAAAGCCTGCCTCCTGGGAGCTGCCCGGGAACTGTCTGGGCTGCTCTCTGAGCCCTCCCCATTCCTGCTGCAGATGTCCCCCTACTCTACTGTCTCTACAGACCCCTTGTGGCCCTGCCTCACTGCCCACCCTCCCTGCAGTTGATCCTGGCTGAGATACAGTCCTGCACCCACTCTGTCCTGTCCTGTCCTGTCCTGTCCTGTCCTGTCCTGTCCTGTCCTGTCCTGTGGTGGGATGGATTATCAAACTGCCTTCTTGTGGGCAGGTAGGAGGAGGCAAAGCAGGGAGCTGTGCTCACAGCCCTGAGCTGATCTCTTCTGGAAAGTAGAGAGTCAGGGATTTGAGAAGTGAATAGGTGATAGTTCAGATGTCTCGGTACGACTCTAACGATCATTTGCAAAGATGGAATCATGGTGACTCCACAAAAAGGAGAAATCAGAGACAATCTGAGCTTGTAGAAAACAACCATGCTGCAGGGCCCATCTGGAAATGTTCCAGTTTTTTTTTTAAACCCCTGAATATCACCATTCCATTCCACCCATGAAATCACTGAAAGAGAATCAGAACTCTGGATCCCAGGGGGAATCAAAGTCACAGATCTTGGTCTGGAAATGATTTCACCCGAACTCACGCATCTAAGCAAGGATGACTGTAGGTTGAGCAGTCCCCCATTCAAAAACCTGAAATTCCAAGCCAGGCATGGTGGTGCACACCTGGAATCCAAGCACTCAGGAGGCTGAGACAGGAAGATCATTGTGAGTTTGAGGCCAACCTGGACTGCAAAGTGATCTCAAGTCCAGTTTGAATTACACAGTGATTGTAATGGCCAAAATGACAAAACAAAACAAAACAAAACAACCCTGACATTCCAAATCCCTCCAAATCTGAAATATATGAGTATCAACATAATGCCACAAATAAAAAATAATCATGCCTAGCCTCACATTGTAGGTTACAGTTGAAGCCCAGTTGCACTAAAAACATTGTATAAAATTCCCCACGGGGTATGTGTTTTAAGGTGTAGCTGAAACACAAGTTTCTTGTTTAGTCTTGAGTTTCATTCCCTACACATCTCATTGTGTGTGTATGTGTGTGTGTAAAATCCAATAATAATTTTTCTGAAATATGGAATGCAAGAGCTGATCAAAAACTATGACTTGTGTTTAAGTTTAAAGGAAACCATTGCAGTGAAAGACACATTGCCACGAATCGCCTTCCAACATACACACATCCCATGGCTTTTGCTACTTTCTGAAGCAGTTCGGGAAGTCTTCTTTCATCAGTATCTTTATAAGATGTGATCTAAAACATGGTGAATGCTGCTGCCAGTGCCATTGAATAGAAAGACAGGCTTGGAAAAATGTGACGATGTGACTTCATCTATTGTCATCACCACATCTGGCACCATGAAATGTGTACCTCTTCTGGAACCTGGCACCATGCAATTTCTGGCTTTTTATCAAAGTCTAAAAGACCATGAAAAGCAACATTTTGAATCCGTTCAGGACACTGAGGCAGCGACAACCGTGCAGTTAAAGACACTCAGAAGAGAGAATTTCCAGAACTGCTTCAGAACAGAGTCCCAGAGGAGGCTGGGATGAAATGTCCAGAAGGACACAGAGCCAATTAAGAGGTCTCTTCAGATTCCTGTCACCTGCCACCTGGGGCCTCCGTGTAGTCCCAGGGACTGCTTGGGGCTGTAGCAAATCCAGGGCACACTCACAGAGACCTTTCTGCTTTCTGTTTTTGGGCATGTTCCCTTGTAACAAGGAACTAAGAATGGTTTGCTCTGCCTCTGGGTATCCCAGGAATACAACCAGCACTAACCAGACACACCCACATTTGCTCCTAGGAGTGAAACAGATTTTTCTTTGCTGTGAGTGAGGAGCAGGACATTGGAGCCTGTGTTTCATGTCAAGGCCTACCTCTTCTGGTGCTCTGGCTTTCTGCTCAGGATCAAGCGGCAGATTTGGGGGGTAGGTGGTTACAAATGGGGAGGGCTTGTTGCATGGCTCTTTCCAGGTGCTTCACACTTTCCCTCTGTGCTCAGTCTCTTACCAGCTCTTTTAAGAAATTTCAGCAAGTCACTGACATAAGAGTCTGTCACCCTCAGAGCAGCAAAATCCTGCTTCCCTCACTCATATGCTAGTGCCAGGCAAGCATCAGATAGCAGGTTCCAGCTGAAGCCTACGCCAGAATGAAGGTTTAAGCTCCTAAGGTAGTTAGTGGAAATCAAAGAATCACATGATCTCATTATCTCATAACAAACAGATCAGGGTAATAGCTGTCACCACCGCTTTACATATAGCCGCGCATCATTGTGTTATGTTAGTGCTGACATTGGCATGATTTTCTGTAACTTGACAGCATAATACAGGTTTGCCTCCAGAAGTTTTCTTTAAAGTTTTGCATACTCTTTCCTGCAGGATGCCTCAAAGGATTTTAATAATTACTGTGTTTAATAGGAAATCCTTTCCTCTTCTAATTGCCTCTTGCAGAAAAGTTGATGAACATGCCAGGGTGCCCTGGGGCTGTCTGTCTTTCTGCACAAGGGCCATTACTTCTAACACAAAGCTTTGTCTGATGGACCCTGGGGCAGCCAGGGAGTGAGAATGGGTGCCAGGCTATCAGAGAGCACCTGGCCTCTGCCTTATTCCAGTCTTTTCTTTCAGCTGCATCCTGGACCTTAGCTCTAGCAGGATGATAGTTGGGGAAACAGAAGACCCTAAGACAATGGATAACCATGGGAACACCTCAAAGGTCTATGGGGTTCTTCCTTTTCAGTTGCTCCCAGAATAGTACCTGAGCAGCTGGCTGGGTCTTGGCAGCTTAGGACACAGACCAGGTCTGGAGGAGGCTCCTATAAGCCTAGCATCGTCAGGCTGTAGTTAGGAGGAATGTGTTGGTCCCACACTGGGTCCTTCCAGAGCCTGGTGTTTTGGAGAGTAGATGTGAATGGCAGCCACTGGGCTTGAGGAAGCAGGTGGAGCCCCCAAAAGAGTCACCTGAAAGCCTTGCTTGTGGAGACAGAGTTGGCAGTATTCCTGTTCCCAAGAGACGGTCCAAGGTTTGCTTCCAGTGGCCTTAGCCTGCCTGGCATCCTGCCTGGTTATCTGCTGCTATTCTGGGGACTGTCAAAACCACTGAGTTTAAAGCCTTGTATTAGCTTCTGGCCTCTATGAAAGAACACCTGAGATGACAGAGGAAAGGGCTTGTACAGAGGAAAGGCTTAGTTAGCTCGTTGTCTTGGTGGTTCCAGTCCTTGACGGCTTAGTGCCATTGCTTTGGGTGCTGGGCAGGCAGTACATTATTACAAGAGTACATGGCAGTACAAAACACAACTCACATCATAAGCCAGGGAGTAAAACGATTGAGAGGAAGGGCTAGGGTCCCACTATTCCCTTCAAGGACACATCCCCAAGGACCTAAAGTCCCGCTGCTAGGCCCTGCTTGGTAAAGGCTCCACCACCTGCCAGCAGTGCCACTCTGGGGACCAAGCCTTCTTCAACCCATGGGCCTAGAAGACATTCCTGACCCAGACTATAGCAGACACAAGCCGTACCTTCAACAGTGCAGCAGCCAGGAGCTTGGCACAACAATCAGACCTGCCTGGAAATCCAGCGGTGTGACATTGGGCAACTTTCAAAATCTCTCAGAGCTGTGTTATGGTCGAACTGTGTCCCCCAGCAAGGTAAGGTGGAGCCCTGGCACCAGGAGCTGTAAATACAGCCTTAGTGGAAGAAGTACGTCTTCACAAAGGTGATTAGGCTAAGCCGAGGACATTAGAATGTCCCTTGGCCCAGGTGACTTCATAGGCACCTCAAGAGGATATGAATGACAAAGCTCAGGGAGAAGGCAGTGAGAAGATGGGAGTGGCGCTGTCACCAACCAAGGAGAGTCTGGGGCTGCCAGAAGGGCTAAGAAAGGGCCAGAAGGAGATGACATTAGACTTTGGACTTTTGATCTCCAGGACTACAGGGAATTTAACTCCTGCTACCCTGAGCCATGGATTTGTGGCACTCTGTTATGGCAGTGCTAGAACAATGATACAACCGTGGGATGGTCACAGTCATGGCAAGGGTAATACCAACTCCGAATTGGCATGGGTTTATGTGAGATCACTGAAAACATTTAGTAAGCCACCAGGCACTGGGGACAGCTAGGGAACTGCCAGCTTCAATTCCACAGGCATTCCAGGGCCCTTTTCCCAACCTGCTGAATATTAGCTTGACCTTGGCATCGCACCACTTGAATTTTATTTCATATTTTATTTTGTTGGTTGTGAGTGGGAAAAGGCCAGAGATCTCAGAGACCCACATGATAATGTATGCAGAATGTGAAATGCCATGTAGAAAGCTGAGCCAAGAGCTCTCTCTCTCTCTCTCTCTGTCTCTGTCCCTCTCTATCCCTGTCTCTGTCTCTGTCTCTGTCTGTCTGTCTGTCTGTCTGTCTGTCTGTCTCTCTCTCTCTCTCTCTCTCTCTCTCTCTCTCTCTTTCTCTCTGCCTGGCTAGATGGTTAGCCAATACCCATGAGAAGACACCCAGAGCAGAGACAGGCAAGCCCATCTGAGGCATCCGGCATCCTCCAGCTCTTACAGAGAAGAGCAGTGATTCTTCTGTAAATAAACCATCCCACCTGCTCTTTCTGCTTCTTCTACTAATCTCTTCCCTCCCCCACCTCATCTTCTTCCCCTTCCTAATGGGTCCAACTTGCAGATTCCTGGCTCTTATGTATCTCTTGCAGCATACTAATTAAACGTTTCAAATGCTTCTTATCTATGGTTAAGTGAAGATAAAATTTTAATGATTTAATTAGCAAGCTCTAGAAAAAAAAATCATAATGAAGAAAGGCATTTGCAACTGTCCTGGGCTTTATGTGTTCCTGTGCAATAACTGGTTTGGAGCTCTGTGAGGCTGGGCTGGAAATGTTCTTTGCTCCACTGCCCCAGAGCAGAGACCCCACTTGCTCCCTCAGCAGGGGGCTGTGTGAGCCAGGCTCCTCTCACCTCCAGGTGCTGGGAGAGGAGTCCTCAAAGGGTAGACCCTTTGACCCTGAGGTCGAAGCAAAGCATATGATGTTGCTTCTGTAAGAGGTTCTGGAAACTGCTTCACTTTTCATATGTGCTCACGACTTTTACATTTTTCTTTTGGCATCTTGTTCTTTTATTTTCAGTGTGGGTAACCAAATACCTTTAGCCACATTAGTGTTCAGAGTTTAGTAAAAGAAAACTCTCATGGCTTTAGGGAGGATGGGGTTTGAATGGGAAAATTAATCACTTTGTTTGAAGAGTTTTGGTGTTGGGAGACTCTGTAGGCTCCCATCTTTCAGAGTGGATTTTTTTCTTACTGCAATGAGGCTGGCAGAAGAGCCCCCCTATAGAAAGAGATGTCTCTCAGGGGTGCTATTCTGCTCACCCCATCTCCTTTATGTCCCTTTTTCTACCCATTACCACCTGCAGATCCACAAATTCCCCAAATGGCTTGGTGGAAGCAGAGTGTGGAGTGTTTATTCGGCAGAAGGTATCATGTCCTAAAAAGGTAGAGGGCAGCATCTCCTGGGCCAGCCCTCGCACAGGGAGTGGCAACCTATGTCCAGCTGCTTGGCCAATTAGCTCTAAAAGGGAGACCCCTGCCAGCCCTGGCACTGAACAAACCCAACCAGCGACATAGACCCTGCCCTTCCTTGAGTGCGCGATGCCTGCCCACATGGCTTATGTGCCACCTGCCCTGGGCTGAGGGCCCGTGTCCATGTGCCACACAGGATGAGGGCAGGGCCTGGCACCTTCTGGGATTCTCTGGGCTTTGATACAGGTCACTGTAGACAGCTTTCTAAGAAGTAGTGGAGCAAGCACAGAGCCTCCGGGGGCTCACCCTCCTGGCACATCCATGTGCTCTCATCACCCAGGGTCAGGCACAGATGGACAGCGATAGCCCTGAGACTGTTGACACAGTCAGTCCTCCGCCTGCCACCCTGCTTCTACTCACATGGTTCTTCCCACAGAAGTGACAGTAAAGACCCTTGCACAGCTGGTCACTTCGTCTGCTCAACCCTGGTGTCCTTATATGGCCCTGTATGGCTCTGGGTGGCCTCCTTTGCGGAGGGCTGTGAGTATAAAAAGACCATACTGATTTAACACACCTGGGCATCCCAAGGGCGCTCTCATAGTGCATTGCTACTGATCTCCACAGCCGAGGGACACTGCTATAGCCCTGGGGCTCAAAAGCACCTGAGAATTTACGTCCTTCTATACTCTCTAGTCTTCAACCACTGTTGACATATATGAGCTAGGATAAAGAAAAAACAAGTGAGTATTTAGGTTAAGAAATTTTATTATAATAAACGACATTTCTATTCACGCACCCTCAAAATATTCCCCAGGCCCTTAAATACACTTCCTCATCATTCCATCTGCTTTCTGAAGCAGTTCTGCAAGTCCTCTTTCACGAGTGTCTTTAGTTGCGCCATCCTGGCTGCCCTGATGTGCTGAGGTAATTCAAACAGTTTCCCTTTTATGGTTATTTTGACTTCTAGGAAGATCCAGAAGTGAATAGGTGGAGGAAGACACACAGACATGTTTTTCTGAGCCTGCCTTCCCGCTGGATGGTGCTCAGCAATAGCACTTGTGTTATTATTACTATTACTATTATTTCTTAATCATATTTCATAAAAATTCTCAGGACAGCACACTTTTGGAGCTGCTGCAGAAAGTGACTGTGGAAGAAGCATGTTCAAGTGAGGGGGGAGGGTTTCGACACATGTGTCTTTTAGTGTAATGTTTAAAATTTATTTGCTGTATATTTTGATGACCCCTTGCATAAACATATGTACATACGGTTAATATAACTGACATAGTACATATAATATACATATACTATGATTCTCAAAATGTAACATAAATATAATAGTAGATCTGTCTGGCTGGAATAGCTCCAGGTTTTGCTCCACAGCAACTGCCCATGCTCTTCCAAAGGAGGAAGCTGCATCTGCTTGAGGTAGTGGCTGGTTAGGGACACATTCTTTATGAGACATCTTCTTCTCTGGCCTTACCCTCACCTGTGCTTCCTGGGGTCAGTTCCAATATAAGCCATCTGTATTTGCCTTCGCTTCCCAGTCTGCTTATAAGAAAATTCAAATAAGGACCCCATCACCCCCAGACACTCACCTCCTCATCCTCCAGTGGAGGTACCATGCCACCCTCCTGCCCTGAGTAGCCTGGTGTCCAAGCCACTGGCAGGCTCAATTTCCTCTTCTGTCATGTCATTTGGTTTCAACCTAAAATTGGTTCAATAAGAGTCTCTTTTTTGTTGGATTTCCAACCAAAGGAGGACTTAATTTGTCACTTGGTGGTTGGTGGTAGGATTTTTCCCAAGGTATCTGGTGAGATCTTCAGTTCAGAAGCTGTCCTTAGACTGAATTGAGTGTGATTCAGAGCTACAAACCTTTGATTCACTCTCTACTTCTTTCCCTTCCTCTCAGCCCTAGAGGCCTATCCATGGAACATCAGTAAATTGCTCAGCTTCCCTTTGGGCTCAACTAATAAGGAACCTGCAGAGGACTCCCAAGGGATAAAGAACAAGGACAGATGTTGGCTTCCCAGCTCCTGGTGTGATGGTCCTAGGCCAGTTGTGCCCCTTTACTGAAGCCAGGGTCATCTCAGTGTGGGTCCTTCTGTGCCACTCTCTCCTCCTTGGTTTATGATCAGATCTCTCAGTGGCTGCCTTGCTTCCTCTGTCACCTACGCTGTCTCAGAGCCTTCTCTTCCCTTCTAAATAGCCTCTTTCCTTGGCCTGTCGCTAGTTGTCTTAATCTGAGTATGTCATTTCTCCTGATGGATGCTGACAGAGATATCCGTTTTAATAGAGCCAAGCCATGTGGGTTACTTCTCTTTGCAAACAAATGTGTAACTTGGGGGTTCAGTAGATGCAGACGGTGTCTGCCCCCACACTCAGAAGCAGTACTAACATTGGGGTCCTCTTGGAGGAAATTGGCTCTTTGGGGTCTCATTTTCTTCCCTGCCAGTTTCATCCCTTTGTTTCAGAGATGGGGACTAAAGGATGAGATATTTATGCCAAGAAGCCTTTTTCTATCATTAATATGTTAACAAAAGCTGTCAAATAGCAGTCATAGCCGACAGTATTTGCCGCTGGCAGAGACTGCACGCTGCCAGACAAGGTTGTGTCTATTCTGCAGAAGCCCAACTTCCTTTGCCAGGATATCTTGGCATTGGAGGTCACCGAGTTCCACTGGGGGACCTACGTACCCTGTCAACAGTGACAGCATCTCATGTATGAATAATGCCTTTATGGATCACCTCTAAATTCCTCCCTTCAGGAAAGTAGGCACCATCCCATACTGTAAGGCCAAGAGCAGTGGGAGGAGGAAAGGAAAGAGAGAGATGAATGCCAAGTGCAGGAGTTGGCTAGATGCTCAGGGGCCACAGAAAGATGGACATATAGATGTGGGGGGCATAGATGGACTGAGAGGTCAATGGTGGTGCTGAAGGGCTTTGGGAAATTAATATTAGAACATCAAGCAGAGAAGCTGCTGGTGTGGATGTGATGGGTGCTGTGGACGCCTCAAGCATGCAGAATGGGGGAACCTGAGCAATCCATGGGAAAGATGAATAAGATGAATCAGCCAGCTATTGCCATAACACTGCTGTATAGCAATCACTCTGATCTCAGTGGGTGTCTAATGTCTAATCTGAGTTTCAGCAGAGGGTTGGATGATCTAGATGGGTTTGGTCAAGTTCTGACTGAAGCCTCTCTTTCCTCTTAGAAGTAGGAGGAGGACTAAGTACTTTTAGTGCACGATGACAGGAAGAGGACAGAAAGAAAAATGCAAATGCATGAGTATCCTTGGCGAAAACACTTGGCTATCATGCACATCATGTCTTCTCTTTCTGCTAGGTCATGTGAAATCACTGGTTCAAACATACTCGATGTCTCTAATGGGTAGATCTACAGGTACGTGGTAAAGGGCATGGTTACAGAGGGAATGAGGAATATGGTTCATCATGGTGGGCTGAGGGAGATGAACATACGAATAAGAGAGGAGAGTGGGCTACCTACCAGAGGCTCCGATTTGCCTGGCCAGCTCTTACTCTTCTCCCATCATTCCTTCTCACTGGCTCTGTTTTTTCTCAGTCACTGGATTGAAAACACTTCAAGCAAGATTCAGTGATGTCCCTGACTTGGCTAGTCCTGGAATCTCACTGGCCAGTTGTCCAGATCACCTGGATAATTATTGTGGGCCTTCTAAGTGCTGGATTCTGCAGAATGGGAGGATGGCTTCTCATTCCTCTTAGGGGTCTCTGTGTTGCCCAAGTATTCAGTATTCCATGATATGATCAAAGTAATCAAAAGAAAGAACAGTGGAGGCACATCTTTTTAATTCCTTTAAATCTGAGCAGCAACTTTAAACTAATCTAAAAGTGAACTTCTCTCTATGCCTGGAAAGGCTTCTAATCTCATAAAATAAAATAAAATAAAATAAAATAAAATAAAATAGCAAACAAACATCCAAAAACCCTTGGTGCCTGTGGAAATTAGAAGAGAGGAAATAGACCTAATTTCAAATGCAAACTTTCAGACTTTTCCAGAGGAGGAGATGAGACTTCCTCAACTTACTGCACTCACTGTTACTCTGAGACCCTTCACCTAAAATATTCCACACTTAAGGTACAAACAGTTTTGAGCTTAGTGTCCTCTCTGTAATGTCTGACTTTTTAAAAATATATTTAGTACAGAGTCTACAGGGTCTTACTACACAGATTAGACACATAATGATCCTTCTTATTTTTCAGCCTCCCAAGCCCTGGGATTACAGACATGCACCACCACGCCCAGTCTCATTTGCCATTTTAACACATCCCAGGGGTGGGGCTGGCCTCTGCATCTGCCTAAATGGGCACTTTAATCCACTGAGCTGTCTGGCTGGCCCATCTCTCTGACTTTGTAGCTATATTCCAAGAACCAGAAGAGCTCAAATCAGATGATGCTCTGGTCCTAGTGTGTTTCTCAGCTTTCCTGTGGCTGAGGCTGAGCATCAGACATCCACAGCCTGAAGGAGGAGAGGTTTACTTGGCTCATGGTTTAAGGGAGTCAGTCCATGGCTAGCCAGCTCCAAGGCAGCAACGCATAGTGAAAGGGTATGGTGGAGCACAGCTGCTGAGTTCTCAGTTCTAGGAAGCAGAGCAGGGGAACAGGGCTAGAGAGGAAGGGGCCAGGGACCACACATAGACCCAATGTCACGCTTCCATGACCGACCAAGACACACTCAGAAGTGTGTCTTACTGGTCCCCTAGACAGCTCTCAAGCCAATCAAGTTGACAAAATTAAGCTTCACCCTCATCCCCAGACACCCTAGTCCTGAGCCAGGAGGTCACAGTGAAACCACTATGCTGGACATAGCATACCTGTGCCAGAATCCTGTTGTACTCTCCAAATGCAACCCTAGAGATTTCTCACCCCTCAGGGCTCTGCTAAGTGTAGGATCATAGTGTCAGAAACAGCCATTCAATGCCTGCCATGAATACTAATTCTCTTAGAATATTAAAGGACACAAAACTATAACCAGTAACAGCTTTGTTTTTCTCTTTTTAATACTAGGGATTAAACTCAAGGCCTTTGCACTGAGCTATGTCCCCACTAAGCTATATCCCCAGCCCACCTTTTTTGCATTTTAATTTAAAAAATTTAGGCAATATTTTGCTAAATCATTTAGCTTCCCAGGCGAGGCTCAGATTTGGTGCTCCTGTCTCAGCCTTCCCACATGGCTAGGATTACAGGTGTACAACACCATGCCCAGCCTGATGGTGAGCCCGCTAATGTTTGGTGTGTGTGGTTAACTGTGAACACCGAGCAGTCACTTTGCTCAGGATTCTTGACAGAGAGCAGGAGATGTGTTTGCAGGTGACACTCACTTCTTGAGCATGGTTGGGAAGGTCTTCTTGTAGCTTCCATTTTCTCAGCCCCTGCTGCTCCCAGGTTGTAAATTGACTTTAAGAAGTAGGTCAATAAATCAGGAATTGTGCTCAACATTTTTGTTTGATTTACCACAGCTGACACTTCCTGGGGAGCCCATTCACCCCCACCCTGACCCTGCTTCCTCTCACATAAAATCCAGGCTTTAATTGCCACTTAAACTGGGCAAAGGCAGGGTGGGCACTTAAGCTCTGGAAGAACTGGACAAGCAGATGAGGATTCCCCATAGCACTACTCCTCATCCATTATGCATTTCATTGATCTGACCCAGGGGTTCTCTATGCTGCTGTTGGAGCCTGAGAAGAGGTGAGTGTTTCCTGCTTTTACATTTCCACAAGTCAGGGAGCATCCTCCTGGATAGCAGAGGGGTAAGCAGGAAGCTCCTGGAAGTCCTGATGCATTCTTCATTTTTCTGGTGGTGAAGATTAGGTACATGGGCCTCATTAGTAGGCAGCTGACTGCAAAGGAGCCTCTTTGCCCCATTGATGGAAACACTACTGGGACCTGAGGGACTGTTGAGAGTATCAGAGGAATCCTGTATCCCTAGGGGTCCCCATCACCTCCAGCCATTCATCTTGCTGACAGACCTCAACAAGGGAATGCTGTATTCCTGGAATCTGAGTTCCATCTTTGTTCACTTACTGGCTTCTGCTGGAGGGAAGATAGGGGCTTAGGTCAGGGAACCAGGCCAGAGGTGTGAGTCTCTGCAGTGCTGCGTGCGGCTCTGGGCATGCCTGCGGGTGATCTGCAGGGCCAGCTCTCGGGGAGCGGTGGCTGGAGGAGTAGGATGCAGGTGTAAGCAGAGGGGCCTGCACTCCTCAGACACACACCACAAGCTGCACTGAAACCTCAGTCCTCCTGCCCTGGGAAACCTTGGCCCAAATGCAGAGACAAAGAAAAGCAATCAGTTGTTGGCTTCACTTCTAAGGTCCTTTGCCAGTGTCATGTTCACTCAACATAATTCTTGCTTCTCAGAACTTTGGACTCTAAGCTCCAGTGAAACATGGCTTTGTACACCAGTCATGAGAGAAAGCAGAACCTCCTCCAGTGGGGTCTGGCTGGCAAAGTGTGTGATCCCTTATGATACCCTCATCCCAACCTGCCTGTGCCACCTCCCTGACTCAGGTGCCCTGACAGTGAGTGAGCCTTGGGGACCTCTGATCAGGATTCCCAAGTGACTTCAGGGATCAGCACTGGCTCAGGGCTGTCAGCGGGGCTGGGCAGGAGCAGCTAACTCATGGTGTGAACTCCACCATTAACCCTCCTGGTCTCTGCTATAAAAAGTGCCAGTGATCTCTCCAGGGGTGGAGATAAACACCTGATAGTATCTCTCAGGTGACTTGGAGTATGTCCCCTGGGAAGGCAGCTGGAAGCCCTATGCACCCCTTCCTATCAAGGTGACTTTGTTTGGAAACAGGGTCTTCGCAGGTGGCCTGGGAAGGAGTAGTCCCAAGGGGGTGAGCTCTAACCCTGACTGCTGGGGTCCTTGCAGGAGGAGGGAACTGTGCAACCATAGGCCACAGAGAGAGCTGCACGTGAACACAGGCAGATTGGAGCGAAGGGTCTGAAAGTCATGAAATACCAAGAACTGCCAGCCCCACCACTTCTCTCCTGGAGTGAAACCAGGAATGGCTCCTCCCTTTGAGAATCAGGAAAGAGCCAGCCCTACTGACACCTTGGCCTGGGCCTTGGCAGCACTGTGAGAAGATACAGCTCTGTTGTTTCAAGCTGCAGTGTGTGGCAGTGTGCCATGGCAGCCCTGCAAAACCCACACTACTCTCTGTCATGTTTCATATTTTGAGAGCTGGACAGGACCTCTCGGTGGTGATTTAGTGAAATCTATCGAGTGTCAGGTGTCTTTGCCTTTTGCTCCTAGCTGTTCCTCCACTGAGGTTTATCCTACAGGTGTGCTACACAGGGGCTTATAATCGGAATGCACCCTGCACTCTCTCCAGCACTGTAGAAGTTAGCGATGGACGAAAGCAAGAGTATGCCTAAGCAGGGACAACACTTTCACTCGATGGAATGCAGTGTGGTTGTGAAAGAGTTCTTTGTGTTTTAGTGTGAAAACATATCTGAGACTTAATTGTTCCTTAAAAAAAGTCAAGATATTAGAGTATGGGGTATTAGTTACTTTGAAATTAAGAAAATTATATAGAATTGGATTTTGTTGTTTGTGGTAGCTATGTTTTACGCATCATAAACACTGAATGAGCCAATATTGAGCCACTGACTGTTGGAGAAATATAAGGTTAGCTTTGCACCAGGTGTGATCACACCTTTTTATTGCTACATATCCTTGTTTTGCATGTGCTTCTCTGTAATTGACACCTTCCTTTGTACATATTGTTGTTTCGTTCACATTGAATTCATGACTAGCAGTAGGGGCTCATGGCTGAAAGAAGCTTGTCTAGCACATGCATTTTCTCCCTGGGGCATATGGAAGCCTCTTTCTACTCAGGAACAATAGACAACACTTCAGCACCAAGCTTGGGGACCATGAGAGATCAACCTCACTAACTATATACATAGAAGCACTGCTGCCTGTTAAGCATGAGGTCCAGAGTTCGATTCTGGTACTGGGGATCAAACACAGGACCTTGCCCTTGCCAGGCAGGCATTTATGCCACTGAGCTATCTCCTGGGCCCCTGAGTCTGATTCCTGACTGGCCCCCTAAATGCAACACAATGATGCATACACCAGACACTCATTCACAGCATGGGAACTGTGGCCAGAAGGCAGAAAGCAATGCCTTGTGTAACATCATGGAGACTTGCAGATGGAGTGAAGTCTGTGGCTGCTCGGCTCATGTTCGACATTAACCTCCAGAATTCCTTTAGTGTCAGTTCTGCGGTAATCCATAAATGTCTGCATGCAGGTGAGTTCCCAAGTATGGATGAAACCTTCGAGAAATGAGACTAGATTCTGTGTGTGTGTGTGTGTGTGTGTGTGTGTGTGTGTATATGTGCGCACACACTCACACATGGGATGCATGTAACAATGTGCTCCTGGGTGTGGACACTACTTCTGAAGGACAAGGCGACTGCCAAAGATCTCTGCTCTTTTGAAGAGGGGCAGATCGGGCGAGGGAGGACCCTGGCTTTCACTACGACCCTCCTCCTCATCCTGAAATTTTTGCTCTGTGAAAGCAATAGCTATGTTTAACTTTTAAAAACACAATTTCTTGTGTTTAGATGACACATTTTCTTTACTTGTTCAGCTGTTTTTTGTTTTGTCCCAGGGACTAAACTCAGGGGTTGGTGCTTGCCAGGCAGGCACTTATACTGCTGAGCTATCTCTCCAGCCTTACTTGTTCATCTGTTGCTGGACATGTATACTACTTATAAGCATTAGCTGTTAGGAGTTGTGCTGCTATAAACATGAGTATGCATGTGTCGCCATGGTGTGGTGTCTTCTTTAACTCTTTTGGGAAGAGATAAAAAAGGGGAATAGCTATACACAGTGGAGTACTACACTGTCACAAAGAAAGATAAATGTGAGTCTTTTGCAGGAAGATAGATGCACCACGAGACCATGTTAAGTGAAATAAATCAAACACACAAGCTTAAATATCACATAACTCTCAAATGAGAAACTGAAAGTATAAATCATTCTTAAAAACACAAGACAATAGAAAACAGGAAGATAGATCTTTAGTGAATGAGGAGGAAATACAGCAGCAGAAGGGGAGGAATAAAAAGAATTGTGATATGTTGTATGTTAAGTGCATGCACCTACCCCCTTAAGATGAATATAAACGTTATGTACTGCAAACGTGTACTAATAAAAAATTGAAAAAACCTAATCTTTAAAAAAAATCTTTTGTTCTGCCGTTGGTGAGGTTATTCTCGGTTCATGAGCTAACTGTCAGTTTGCAAAATTGAAGGTAAGTTTGGTGTTTGTTAAGTGAAACAGAAAAAAACACAATTTATTGCAAGTTACTAGTTGCAACAATTGGGGGTCAGGGTAGACTCTCCATGGTGAGGATACCCCGAATCGGTCCCCTCTATTCTGCTGGACAGCTATCAGATCCATGACCTTCTAGAAACTACCTTGACCCTAGGTCCCCTCCGGAGCAGGTAGACTTCTGTGCAGGCTGAAACTTATGTGCTGCACCCTGCCCCAGAGCCAAGCAGAGCTGGCCATGGAATCTCCAACTTCATCTCCGGTCAACACCTAGGGGAGAAGGGCTCCTTAACTGTCACCATGGACAGAAGGGAACTGAGACAGGGTGCCTTAAGGGGCTTGGCTGCACCTTATAGGTTCTTGGTGTTAGATCAATATGCACTTCTGGGTCTCCTGATTTATGGCTTATGATTTCTCCATGGGGTCCAAAATGAAACTAGAAATAAGAAGCAAGAGCAAGAGTTCACCAAACTGAAATTTTGTTGTTTCATTTGGTGTTAGAACTTGACCCCAACTTGGCCTCTGCACTGAGCTACATCCCCAAACTTTGCTTTCTGTTTTTGAGATAAGTGTTTTATGCTGGGCTCAAACTTGCCCTCCTCCTGCCTCAGCCTTCCTGAGTGCTGGGATCGCAGATATGTATCGCCACACCAGTTTGCAGTGTTCTTCAGGAGTTTCCTACCAGCTTTTGGTGTGACAGCTGGGTCCCTGACTGCCCTGGTTAGTATGACAGCTTTAGGGTGCTCCATGGCTGGCCTCTGGACCTCTTTTATTCTCTTTGGTATAACTAACTCTAAGAAGGAATCTCAGTAAGGCTTTTAGAGTACATGCATGAACCCAGGGACACATTTTTCACAGTGAATTCACAGAAAGGCCTTGTGGCAGCCTGGAAACCATGGGCAATGAGTAGACAGCTGTTGGTGACACGTGCTATTTTCCAGCTATCTTGCCTAAACTGTATCCACAGATGTGTCCTGTGACCCTGCACTTGCAGCAGTGATATCTCCCTGCTTCCTCCCAAGGGCTGTGATCTCAGTCTGTGCTTAGTGGGGACACTGCAGCTCTGCGTCACCAGATGTAGCTGTTTACTTTAACACATGCATATGGGGGGCACTGGGGATGCAACCTAGAGCCTTTACAGTGAGCTACAGCCCTAGTCTTCTTTGTTTTTTTATTTTTTGTTTTAAGGCAGGTCACACTCAGTTGTTAAGTTGCCCAGGTTGGCTTTGAACTAATGATCCTCTTGCCTCAGCCTGCTAGAGTGCTAGGGTCACAAGTGTGTACCACCATGCCTGGCCCCAGTTATGTTTTAAATGCAATTGTTGGGAGGTGCCACTTATTGCACAGGTGGGTCCTGGTCCCTGTGTCCAATTCCAACGTCCCCACTACAGGCATATGGAGTCCTGAGGATAGAAGACGTCCAAATGCCACGAGGAGCCCACCTCCTCTTCCCAAGCAGGCCCCGCGTAAGGTGAAGACAACGAAGACAGCTCCGCTCACATTCTGCCTGTCGCAGTTGCACCCTGCCCCTTAGATCCTGTGCTCAGTGCCAAGAAAGAAGACATGTGCCATATGCTCACTGCACTCTGAAGCCTGGGATTCCACACACACTGATGGTGTTCACACATGGAGGGAGGTGTGAGCGGCGCTGCCACCCAGAGTCTCTTGTGTTTGTCCAGGGCCTCTATGTCCTCCCTGGCCACATCCAGAAGGCACAGATGGTGTTGATGGTGTCAGAATTCCAGACATAGAGCATATGTCTGCAAGCAGACAAGGTGCTAAATTAATTCTAAACACCCATGTTAAGTTCCCCGCCCGCAACAATCCTCGCTGCATAAATAGTGTCTGTGTTCTACGTTTCCCGCTGCGGGCTTTGCGGACGGACGCCCAAGAGATGGGTTGGCTTTCATTGGCGAGTGTTGGACAAGCTCCCTAATGACAGGAAACAGGAGAGCCATGATCAAATGCTAAGCAGAGCACTTGTGCAGAGGAAAATAGGGAGGCAGTTCTCACTTCCTGCTTTTTTGTTTGTTCATGTTTGTAGTCCTGTGGGTAGAACCCAGGGCCTTCCCACTAGGCTACATTGATACCTTTTTGTTTTTTACTTTGAGGTGGGGGTCTCACTAAATTGCTATTTCCTCCAGCCTGGGTTTGAACTTGTGATCTTCCTGCCTCAGCATTCCAGAGTGCTTGGCTGCTCATCTCCTGTTTGAGTAGGAGGTATCTTGGCCCCCAGCAGGGCGCTATTTCTGTACCCTCTAAGGAAAATATCTCCTCCTGGTTCCTTCATTCTCTTTTCAGGGAGAGGCTGTGGCCACTGAACCCTGGAGTCTGGGCCCCTTGACTGAATTCCGCCGCTCTCTCTCCCTTCACCACAGCCAGTTCACATTTTCACAGACTCGCCAGGTGACCTCTGAGCTCCTGCTATGAGCTTCAGGTGCTCAGGTTTGGGCCAAAACTAGTTTCCTGATCTGGGGATACTAAAAGGAGGAAAGAAAATCTAGGTGTGTGTTTAGGAGAGGAGAAATGATGGACAGGCAAGACCCTGGAGCCCCCTGAGGCTGGCGCTGAGTCTTTTTGTTCCCCTTTCCACTTTTGTTCCAGCCTCTAGGTCTCTCTCTCTCTCTCTCTCTCTCTCTCTCTCTCTCTCTCTCTGTCTCTCTCTGTCTCTGTCTGTCTCTCTGTCTCTGTCTGTCTCTCTGTCTCTGTCTGTCTCTCTGTCTCTGTCTGTCTCTCTGTCTCTCTGTCTCTGTCTGTCTCTCTATCTCTGTCTCTGTCTCTCTGTCTCTGTCTCTATCTCTGTCTCTGTCTGTCTCTCTGTCTCTGTCTCTTTCTCTCTGTCTCTCTCTCTTGCTAGGCAGCCAGGTCCCAGGCCAGGTGAAATGGAGACAAGTCCATCCGCCTGGCTTCATCCAAGCTTTTGACTGACAGATCCAGGAACTGTTCTTTTATGACACTTAAGTTCAGAGGGATGGAGGGGTGGCTTGAGACAAGGTCTTGCTTTGTAGCCCAGGCTGGCCTTAAACTTGTGGCAGTCCTGCCTCAGCCTCTTGAGTGCTGGGATTACAGGTATGCATCACCATGCCTGGCAGGAGGAATTTTTTTTTAAACCACATAGTAAGTTAATGCAATAGCACCAGAGCCTCAGCTCATTCTTCCCTCTCCTCAAGTCCTGGGAGCCTACGTTGAGTCAAAATATCCTTTTCCTGAGCTAGGCATGGTGGTACACACCTGTAATCCAAGGAATCTAGTAGGCTAAGACAGGAGGATTGAGGTGCAAGCCCAGCCAAGACTCAAAATTGAAAAAATAAAAAAGTCTACGGATATAGTTCAGTGCAAAGGCACAAGGTTCAATTCTCAGTACTAATTTAAAAAAAGAAAATATTCCCACTCTGTGGACTCCCCAACCCCTCAATCCTGAGACTTGGTTGCAGCTGCTCCCAGCCCATTCTCTCCCCATCTCTGCTTCCTCTCTATGCACGAGCCTCTGTCACCCCCAGGTTAAGATCAAGAAATCGCCAGATAGCTGAGTGGATGAAAGCACCTGCTTAGGCAGATGCAGGATCTGGGTTTGATCTCTGGCATGTGTACCCTCAGGGCACACTGAGACAGCGATTAAGACTGGGTGTGGTGGCACACACCTGTAATCCCAGTGCTTGGGACGTTGAAAACAGGAGGATCACTAGGAGTCCAATCTGGGTAGTGAGACCCTGTAGACCCTGTATTAAATATATTAAAAAAAAAAAAAAAGATGAGGAAATCTAAGCTCAGAAGACTGGAGACATTCTCTAGGCTGGCAGACAGAGTGTAAGTGGCAGGACTGGTGGTTCTGTGGCTGGAGTGACCAAAAGAAGCTGAGGTACAGCAGGACTCAGGAGTCATCCAGGGCCAGGACTTCCAAGCTTTGGGCTGGGAACATGGGGACTGAGCTAGACCAGGATGGAGGAGCATACACAGTGGTGGAGAGGAGGAGGCGGACTCCTGCATCAGGAACTTTCTGGGCTCAGAGTTCCCTGAGCTAACTGGTGTAATGGTTTTAAAGTAAATCCTGAGAGGATTTGACTGACCTAGGGAGATACAAAGCTCCATATTTTGTTATGCAGGTCTTGCTTTAACTTGCCCTTAACCACCCAGCAGAAAAATTTAACTACAAGGCACAAAATGTAAAGCTAGATTAGTATGCTGAGCTGTAAAAGGCTTAAATCAACAACTTCCGACATTGCCAGTTCTGCCAATAATCCATTGCAATTACGGAATACTGGACTATGTATACAACTACTTTCTCTTAGTTCAATGAGAAGAAATTTTTTGTACCAACATTGATTAGAAAAATTATCATGTCTACATCCTGTGCTCTGTATAACTACTATGAGGACAACAATATGCATTGTATCAATTATTGGGAATGTATTACTAATGTGTTTTTGAAAATGTCACATTAAAAAATAAATAAATTAAAAAATATCTGGTGCAATGAGAGGAAAGAGTTTTACATAGAGGATCAGAACATAGGCAGATGAGCCACAGGGCTTGAAAGCAGCGGCCAGCCACTCAGCCAGCCATCAATAGGAACAGGGCTGGAACCTGGGATCTTTCCAGCTGACGTGAATTCTGCAGATGGCTCCAGGTAGGAACAAATAAGTGGGAGGGGAGTGGGGACTGGCTGTGCACAGGTGTGATAAGGCCCTTGGGACCTGCAGGACAGTGCTCTGCTTTCAGCCTCTTGGACTACTAGGAAGTAGCCTCAGGGGCTTCAGCCTCCTGGAGCTGCTGTTGCTCCTCACAGGTGCTGAAGTGTTACTGTGTCTGAGACTCACGTAGGGTACAACAATGTGAATATGCTTAATGGATTTTGAACATCATGAACAGCTTATAGCTCTTAAATCACACAATATGGTGATATACTATATAAAACAATTTTAAGCTACCGGGTAAGGACCCCTGGCCTGCCTCCATTTCCCGGTTCTTCCCGCCTGAGCTCCAGTCCTGAACCCATCTGCTATCCAGTCTGGCCTGTGCGCCTGCCAGGTAAGGACCCTTAGCCTGCGTCCATCCTCAGACTCCTCAACTCCAGAGCTCCGACTCCACCCACAGTCCCGACCCACAGGGCATCACAGAAGTCAGCAGCCCAAGCTGCAACTTAGAGCTAGGCACGACTGGGGGGGAACAAGCTTGGTGGATTCAGAACAAACTCCCATAGGCGCTAAAAGTATAACTTCACCGAAGTACAGAGATCACTGCCATACAAAATGATAATGACAAGGAGTAAGATGCAATCACCAGCCCAAGCCCACCCAAATCAAATACAGGAGACGATACCACGGAAGAAAATGGGAATCATGCAGCCAAAACTTCTCAATCTGAGGTAGACAGACAACTACAGAAACATATAGAGGAACTCAGATCAGAGATAACATCTGAAATAAAAAAAGAAATGCGTGAATTAATAGAATCTGAAGTGAAAAAACAATTGCAGAAACATATAGAGCAAAGAAGAACAGAAATAATCCCTGAAGAAAAAAAAAGACATGTCTAAATTAATAGCATCTAAAGTAGGGGAACTAATGCAGAAAGGTAAAGAGGAGAGCAGAGCAGAAATAATCTCTCAACTAGAGAGAGAAAGGATAACTATAATGAAAGACTTAAGTAATATTAAAGAAGACATTGACAAAAAATTATAGGAGAATAGAAAAATGATGGATCCCTGACTGAGCAATATAAGAAATAAATAGATTGCATGAAACAGTTTCAAAGGGATAAACAAGAAAATAAAATCTCAATCACAAGCTGGCAAAACTGTATAAATGAAAGTGAAGATAGAATTTCAGTTCTTGAAGACACAGTAGCAGCTAGTGAAAAGGTAAGAAAAGATCTCTTAAAAACAACCAGGATACAGGAAAAAATAATTCAACACCTGCAAGATGATGCAAGAATGAACAATATGAGATTAATAAGAATCAATGAGAAAGAAGGAGTCAATACAAATGATATAAAAAGAACATGGGCAGAAGTAATTGGAGAAAACTA